>APFE030929368.1:136298-199665 GCA_000404065.3 Pinus taeda | reverse complement strand
AATCTCATTTCTCAGCTTCTGCATGTCAAGGCTTTCAGCCTGCTCTGTTGTTGGTGCTGAGGTGGAGGGTGCTGCTTGTTGTGTCTGCTGACTGGGAGGGGCAGTGGTTTGAGGAGCTTCATCCAGATTAATTGTTTTTGGAGGAGGTTGTGAAGTTTGTCCTGCCTCCTTTTGCTGTAATGCTGCCTAAAGGGCAGCCTCTGATTCCTCTAGCTTCTCTTGTGTCTGGATGAGCTGTTTGTATAATGTTACCAGCATAGCTGCTGCATCCTTGTCTTGTTTGAGCTGGGCAACCTCTTCAGTTTGGGGATGAAGAGTTGCTGGGATTTTGATCATCTTCTTTAGTGCTGCCATATCAGCATCCCTTAGTTTCAGAAGCTCCTGCATTGCTTTGACATCCTTAGGATCATGCCCAAGCTCTATTATGATGTCCTCTAAAGCTTTGATCCTGTTGTCCTTTGCTTGAGAGGATGCCCTTTCCAACTCAAGTTGTGCAGTGGTATTATTTAGGCTATTTTGTAGCTTGTAGTTCACCAATGTCTTGTCTGCCAAGGAGGCATACACCATCTCACCCGTTTGTTTGTGTAATTTCAATCTGATCCATTGGGTGGATGTCCTTGGCTAGGACCTCAAGGTTGGTCCTGATGTAATCGGCAGCTGACTATGGTTGCTGCACGGATGGTGTGAAATGGCTCATAATCATTTTGCCCTCATGTACATCATAGGCAGACATGAGTCTTTGCTGGTTAGTGGGAGCCATTTTCAATAAATGATTATACAATTGCAGCCTTATGGGTTCATTTCTCTTTTTGATATCCTTGAACTGCTGCTTGATGCTCTTTTCACCTTCCCTCTGTTGGCTCGAGGAGCTAACTTCTCCTCTTGCTGCCCTCTCTTGTTCCTGCTGGAAGGAACTTGCTGAGGCCTCCATGCTGGGCAGGCCCATACCCGAAGTTTGCCCTATTTGCATTTCTTCTTCCGAAAAAGGGTTCAACCTTTGCCTCTTCTCCCCTTGAGTTGTTGAGGTAGTAAGGGGAGTCTCTCTGTCCCTTTTCCTGCTTATGTCCTCTCTTTGTGGGGTTTGGAGGACTGAAGTATCAATTCTTGATTCTTGCCGAGGAGGCGCCATTTGTGCTGGCTGCTGCTCTGTGACCATTGGGGCCTTTGCTGTTTTTTCTTCTTGCCCTGGCTGCTCCTTTTCTGGCTGATGTCCCTGTTGTTGTTGCTGAACCTGTGCTTGTTGTACCTGTTCTTGCTCCATCTCTTTTGCCTTGCCTTTGCTGGGAGCTTGGTTTGTAGTTTTGACTCCCTCCTGATGTGCTGTGGAGGATGAGGCAGCTGCTCCTACTTGAGGCTTTGGCAGAGAGAATACCTATGCAGGAAGTTCCAAGTCAGCCATTTTAAGAAGATTTCTTCTTGCTCTCTCATTCAGTTCTTCTTGTGTAATATGTTCCTCTAGTTTGTCTCTTTTCCATTTTGATTGATTTGCATATTGTTCAATGTGAGGCAACCTTACATGGTCATAACTAGAGAGCCTATATTTGACCCTTCCTCCCTTTTGTTCAAAACAAGGTGGCTCAATTGGTTTTTCACTTTGAGCTGTGCCTTCTTGCCCTTGCCTGAGAAGTGTATCATATCAGCATTCCCAAATTGCCTGAAGTATTCAAGGGAAAATAGTCTCATGGGCACATACTTGGGCAGTCTATATGGGGGTAACTCACAACCATATATTCCGATAACGGTGTAGTTTTGGTAAAAATACCAATCCCCAATGCTGTACACTTTGGACAACTGAAGGATTCTCTGCATCTCATCTGTCAGTCTTGGAGGAGGCGAGCTCAAGAACAGAGACATGGCTGGGTGGATGAAGAGGTCTATAAACTCATAGTAAGTGTATGGAGAATAGGCTCTGCAGTGAAAAACTGAGCTCCAGTACACTACTGACCTTGGATTACCCTGTGCATCCACTCTTTTGACAATGAAGGAAAATTTCTCATGCTGATAGTATAAAATTAAGTGGTAGATGTAGGAGGTGTATCTGAACACCTTTTCTCTTGATATTTTCATAAACCGTTCATGCATCTTGTCTGATATGTAGGTGGCATAGTCATAACAAATTGGAGCTTTGCCAGGGGAAAACATGAGCATCATTACCAGTACAGTTTCATCAATATACTCAACTGATTTATAACCCAAGATGGAACTGATCATATCTGCAAGGTCTATGCCTAATTGGTTGAGGTAACCAGCAAAAATAGGAGGGTATTTGCACAGTATCAGAGTTAATACACAGTTGGTTCAGCTTTGTGATCTGAGCATTTGTCAACATTCTAGCTCCTTGGTTTATCAGATCCAACAAAGACAGGGGGACCAATTTCTTCTCAGTCTTGAATTGCAGCATCTCTCTGATGGCCTCAAGGGTGATGTAGAATACAACTGAGCCTGAAGGGTCAAGCACAACTCTCTGAGTGGGATCATAACATACAACACATAGGTGAATTAGGTTAGGGAATTGGTTGACCTGAGGAAGCTTGAAGATTGGGAGGAAGGAATCCCAAATGCCCAATATATCTGTTCCATATACATGCTTGGCCTTTAATTCGTTTAGCAGGTGGAGGTGGAACTTGCTATGTGTTAGGGAGTCCTCTGAGATTTGATAATCCAAGTCTGCTAAATCCTGCCACTCCAATTCTCTCTGAGGGGCATTCAAAGGGGCAACATTGAGGGCTACAGGTGCTACTGGAGTCTCCATGGTTACTTAAGAACTCTGCTTTGTATGCAAATTAGTGTTACTTGTGCTGAGTAACAGAAAAAAGTATTGCTTGGAAGAAAAGGTGAATTGAGAAGATATAGGACGACAGGGTGAACTTGCAGCAATTGAAATGCTGCACACACTCACTTGAGGAGGCAAATACTTGTCTTTAACAGACCTTTCACAATAATTAGGTGTAAGTTTCGGGTTTCCTGTTCACGACTGCGCGAACGGGATGCAAGTTTTGGTGAAAGTTTTTATTAACCAGGCTCAGCTAGTGAATTTCGACCGTTCAATTTCCAATGGGAACTGGGTGCAGGGAATTTTGCCGGTGAATTATGCGTTTTTCAGTGTCTTAAGTGAATTCTCAGCTATTGCAGACAAAACCAGGGGCAGAGAGGATTTGCAGGGATAAATACCTGGTAAACTTGGCGGTCCGGGTCACAAATGCAGGTGGGTGGGCGCGCCGGAGGTCTCCAAGTTGATTTGAGCAGGTTGGTGCAAATTTGGACGTAAAATGCATGCAGAAGGCGCAACAACAGTTTTTGCAAAAAGTGCAAAAAATGCGAAAAATTGGCAAAAATATGGATTTTTGGGACATTCGCGCCTTTTTCGGATGACGTCAGCATGACGTCATCGGGTGGGTCAGGGTCGGATGACGTCAGCATGATGTCATTAGGTGACGTGGTGGCTTATGAATGGTCTACAGGGGTGGTGAGGTGGCGGACAAGTGGAGCAATGGTGGACGGGGGCGCGGACGCAGCGATGACACAGGCAGTGACGTGGCGCTGATGTTGGCAGGCGGACTGGTGGAAAACCGAAAACCACAGTGGTATCATATCGCACCGCTTATGATACGGAAGGGAATCTGTCAGAGGGGGCTCCGATACGCTATGGGGGCGACGCGTGGCCGAGGCCTGACGTCAGCCTCTGACAGATATCGGACAATATCTTTCGGGCGTCGGGGCCGGTCCAATATCCACGTCAACCGTCGGATGAAAAGCGCCCGATCGGACGGTCGACGGGCCGATGAAATGTGCGGATGATACAGCGTCGAGCGGGCATTAAAAAATTATTTTCCACGGGATTTGTGCCCGGCGGGACCCTTAGAAATATTAATGAATTTCATGATTTTCTAATGTATTTCTTTATCAAGTCGCGCATAGTCGAAAACTTTAGGATAAGGCGAAAATTATGGTTTTTCAATGTATTTTTGCAAAATCGTGCATGGCTTAAAAAACTTAGGCTAAGTGGGTTTTTCATGCAATTTCATATAAAAGCGCAGATGGGTTCCAAACTTAGGATAAGGAGGAAAAAGTGGGTTTTTCCACGCATTTTGCCTTTTGAGCGGGTCTAAGGGTGCAAAAGGGTTTTTCCAAGGTTTCTTAGGCAAAATGGAGGGTTGAATGGGTAAATGAATTATGAGGGAGATAAAGAGGTAAGGGCTTGGGTTCTTAAACTAACCAGATGTCAATTTAATTCCCTAGTAGTGAATCATATGGCTATAATTCCAAGGGGGGGATATTTATAGAATGTTTGGGGTTTATACACCATGGTGTTATAATAGTAGGGGAAAGGGCAACATAGGGAGTTAAATAATAGAAGTTAAGGGTTAATATGAAGGGAGAAGGTGAATGAGGAGTGATGTCACTAAGTTTATTTGAAGACAACTTAGCTTAGGGAGTAGATAAAAAATGAAAAGAATTTTGCATAAGAAATGTGGCTCTTAGAGGATACAAGAACCAACATAAAACCTTGAATTTCTGTCATAAACACAACTTGGTGAAGGGATGTTAGTAATGAGTGTTTAAACCAGGAAAAAGGGAAGTTAGACATGCTCCATTGTGTTGCTTTCCTTGTATCAATCAACAAGATTCAGTTTGAAAGGAACACCACTTCTGCAACCCCATCTACCTACCCATTTACTTGCCTAGCATTTTTTGTTTCTTCTTGGAGGGTGCACTTGGACTTGCAGACCCTTATGTGCCTTTTCTTCTCCATTGGATTTTTCTTTTGATTGCCTATCTAGCACTACCCTTATTTCTTCCAAGGCCCCAGATTAAGTAGTTGGGAACCCTAGCTTTCTCTGCCTAACTATTGGTCTGCCAAGATTAAACAGTTTGGACAGACTTCTCTCTCTATTCTACAATAGAAAATTGAAACATGGCATGATCTAGATTAGACTGTTGGACCATCCATCAAAATTTAATAAACATGAAGGCATGTACACACCTTGCCTTTCTTTGGAAATATGTGATCTTTGTATCAGCAAAGCAGAGCATATTTGGCATTTGAATTTGCCAATCATGAAACATGAAACCTATTGGTATAAGTATCCAACATAATCTTTGCGGTAATGGATTCATGGTCTCTAGAGTGGTGTGCCCCAAGCTTGGTCGTAACGGAGAAGATTGCCGAATAGTAGTGGAAGAAATATGCCAAGCTACACATTGCGCGGCTGGCTAAAAGAAGGCACTAGGAACAGGAGAAGGCCACACAACTGAAGGCGGCCGAGGTAGCAGCAGTAGCACAGATGGGAGAAACTACAACCGTGCTAATCAAGGAGCCCAACGAAGGCCATGAAATGTCCACGAAACCGGACATATAGGGGGAGGTTCAGCCAGATGAATGCCTGGACCTTGCCCTGACTCAACTCAAGAGGTCGCACATCCAAGAGAAATCAGCGTTGTGGAAAAGGACAAAGGTATTAGAGACAACAGATGCCTTAGAGGAATTACTAACAGAGCAGATGACTTTGTTGGGGGTGCTCAGAGCGTAGTTGCAGGCATTACAATTGTGACCCCTGGGAATGATTCCACCACATGTGTGACAGGGCCATCTGAAGCCAATCAGTTAGTGCGCGTCCACACGGCACACACAATTGGATTACCTGAAGGCATAGTTCTAGCAGCAGCTAAGGGCAATGAGGCCACGACGAAGGGTTGGGGGTTGAATTTGGCCGCCCTTCTAACAGAAACCCTATACCAGCTATAGGATGGGGTAACCGCTGAGCAGCGCACCAGGGAAGGCCAGGGCCTCCAGGTCTTAATGGAGTAAAAGGGAAATCTTGAGCAGTCAGTCTACATCGCAATGACCTGGTTGTACATACCCAAGGATTGGAACATGCCGTGGAAGAGGCCTATAACAGCGTACCAAAACTGGCTATGTGGACAGAACTCCCAGCAGTAGAAAAGATTTTCCAAATGATGGAAGGATTCTGTAGGGCCCAAGAGGAGGCCACGAAATTTCAGTTGGAGCTGAACTTGTAGATCCCTAAGTTGCAGATGAAGGCGGAGCCCTCTACACCCCCGAAAGTTAGAGAGCAGTGCCATTGCGCCATTCAATCAGGATTGGAAGTGATAGAGCACGTTGTACAGGACTGCACAGGATTGTTGGATCAATCGCTCCTCATGCTCACTTCATTGTAGGAAGATCCAACCATACAACAGCTGGAGGTAGAAGCATGGCAGCTACAGTAGGCATATGAAAATATCAAAGGGACCACACATATAGTCATCCTTACTCAACGCCTTGCCAAGATGAAGGAGGCCTAGGCTCTAAAGGAATAGGTGAATCTTGCGCGCCAGAAAGAAGCAGTGCTTAAAGCATGCATTCAACCTTGGCTCTAGGAAAGCTTCATGGTCACCGCCACAATTGAGGAAAAGTTGGCAAAGATGCAGAATGCATATGTGCTACGGAAAGAAGGTGCCCTTGACCATGATGCATCAGAGAGTCGCGCACGACTAATACAACGGACAATGGAAGAGTGCGTTGCCAACTTCAGTGAAGTGTAGAAGTTAAAGATGGACTCCACGCAAAGATCAGCGCACCAACCGAGTGACTTGGGATGAGTCACGTTGATTGTGTTGGGGGCTTGTTGGGTAGCGGAGCCCCCATAGCGAGCTTTTGGGGCTTAAAACCTGAGTTTTGTTCCATGCAAGGGAAAGACCCCGCAAAATTTAGGCATGGAGCAGAAGAGTCTAGGGTAGTCCACCCTAAAATATTGTAAATTTAATATAGAGTGAGGCTCTAAGGGTAGAAGGCAGTCTTAAGTCTTATGATGTTCTTGGAGGATGAAATAGCTCTAAGTCTTTAAGTTCGAGTCTTGGGTTAGAGTGGAAGTTAGAGGCTCTGTAGCTGAGTGTGTAGAGGCCTAGTAGAGTCCACAACTAAGTGTGCGGATCCCTGCAGCTGAGTGCGCAGAGGCTTAATAGAGTCTGCAGCTGAGTGCGTGAATCCCTACAGCTGAGTGCTCAAGGAATAGTCAAGTCTGTATTAGATCAAGCTTTGAAGATATTAATAATAAAGATCAGTTTGGTTGTTATATTGTGCTTCCGATTCATAAATATGCAATTGAATGTTATGTTTCTTTATCTACGTGCACTTATACGTATGTCTATGATTAAATATCATCTTATTAATTAACAAACAAATCCTAATTAAGGAAGAACTAGGTAATTAACATAGATTGCACTACGGTTAAGGCTGTGCGGTTCCAAAGAACACCAGAAACTGTTAAGTATGCATAATCTAGTGAGTGCGAAGGCTGGATCAGGCACCGATCTCCCACATCAAAACATCCCTAGGGTGCAGAAACCTAGTTCTAGCACCCTCCCATACTACCCCAATTGAGACGTCAGTCCGCACTCTGTGGACTGTTGTCGAAAGTGCTGGTAGTACTGGGATTTACTTGGCTAAGCTCACTGTTAAACCTGAGTCAGGCCCCAAGTAGCCAACACTCCATTACCAAGTGCTACTTCCTCTCTTTCGAAAAATAGATCTCTCCTCATCCTCACCCTTTTTCTTACTATTGTTTTCATTGATAGATCTTCTAAGCAAATTAACATACCTTCAAGATCTTCTTTGCGGTTCCTTTCTAATGTCATTGAGCCTCATTCTCCCTTGATAATTTCATGATAACCAAGACCTACTTTAATAATAGGACATCTTTGTAAATAGAGAATATCATCCATATTTCATTACTCTATTCACACTTCAATTTTTTATTAAGCTAATCATTTCCTTTCTCTAAATCCTTTCTCAAGGAAAAAAATATTAGCTTGTAGTTTCTCATATTTCCTTCCTTTTCTTTGAGTTGGCTTAGCAACATTTATTATATTTTATTTCCCTCTTCTAGTTGTAACTTCATGAGAGAGACCACTAATTCATGAAGATCATGATTCTTTTCTTTCTCATGTTTATGCAACAACTCCTTTTTAATTTTTCTTCTAATTATTTCTATTTCATCTAATGCATGGATAAGTTCTCCCTCAAGATCATCAAAATATTCTTCCTTTGAAAATTAATCATCATTTTGATGATAAAAAAGCCTTGAGCATTCATGGCTAGTTGATCTTCTTCATCATCACTATCTTCCAATTTTGCATGTGTTATACCAAAACTAGATCTAATACAAGAAGCTATTGCCCTACATATAATTTTGTATTGTTTGAATCATTTAAATTTTCTAACAAATACAGAGAAATTTTTTTACACTAATAGTTATTAATTTACCTCATAATTTTGAATCTAATAAAAAAATCATATCATCAAATTAAAAAATTTGTCCACATGGCCTTGGATAGATAGCATTTGAGTGCTTTTTTAAGGCACTCCTTGATGTCAAGTCACTGGTTCAATTCTCTCTCCTGATCGAGATGATATATTAAACATGATGAAAATGTAGTCCCACCAAACTTACAAAAAATAATCTTAATTCTTATTTTACTTTATTTTTTTAATAAATCAATTCCAAAAATTAGAAAAAATTACCCATATACTATAATTATACACTATAATTAATAATATAAAATATCATTGCAACTCCTCAACCACACAACGTAGGCCCCTCTAAATTTTTTTTATTGAAGCATTCTACTGACATATATTATTTTGTACCACACTCTAAGGTAAAATATAGTTCGCATTTGACACCATAGCCAAACACATACAAAAATTATAATGATAGAAATATATGTGTTCCATGACATCACGGTCATATATACCAAGTCCAAGATGGCATGACCACGGCCTAGTGCAAGCCATCCTTATCGATCTATTTATTGTTGAGATACAATATTTAATGATTAAAGTTCCTCAACTCCCCAATGAGATATGCTAATATACAATGATTTAAGAGTATAAACTCCTATTTATATATAATAGATATATAATAATAATATATATAAATATAATAGCCCAAAGTGGTAGATAGGTGTAATATATACTTATTGAAATATGGATACTATTAAATATTAATTAAATTAGCAACTAACCACATAACCATCGTTGTAAGAATATTGTTACCATCGTTGATTTTTATAATCAAAATCCATATCCTATAACCTTATAATGTGATGTGGTTCCTTCTTTGTACTGACTGGACTATTGGAAAAGCCAAACACAAATGCAGATGAATGAGATATTTTTTAAAATTGTGATAGAGGCAAGTTTTATGGTCTCCCTAGAAAGTGATTTGCAAGTTTATAATGGTTACAACCATGCAATGGTCACATGGGAATCAAATTCCATAGAAATCTATCTGAAAAGGAATGCAATCATAACAATACTTCATGTGCATAACTGATCACTAATGATTGTTCAACGAATGTAAATGGTCCAAAACTATAGCCAAGCAAATCAAATCAAAATTGTGAAATCAGTGGTCCAAATCTATTCTTGAGAATCTAAATTACTTCATGTGCATAACTCATCACTAATGATTGTTCAACGAATGTAAATGGTCCAAAACTATAGCCAAGCAAATCAAATCAAAATTATGAAATCAGTGGTCCAAATCTATTCTTGAGAATTTAAAAATTTTCTATTGCTTCCTTAGTAGACTCCATGTCCTCTTTTGCATGATGCTTTGGACCATTAATAGAATTAGGGTTCCATTTATACTTCTTTCCCCACATAAAGTCTTTTGAGCTTTGATGTTAAAATGTATTTTATGTAGGTAACGATAGTGTTTTGATTAAGTTTTTGATACTTCGTTTTTCTGTTATGGTTGATTCTCCGCATTTTTTATGTTTAATGATATATTTTTTTTAATTTTCGAAACTTTAATGTTAAAATGTTTTTTTTTTTAAGATTGATAAGTTGCTTTCTAAATATCAGATGTTCAATATCACCATTTTGGTGGTATGGATATATTTGTAGTGTTCAAGAACATTATTTTGATTAAGCTTTGTATACTTAGTTTTGTAGATAAGGTACCAATGTTATTCTTGTATTCTTATATAAATTGGTTTTGATTTTAGTGCAAGGTTTTTGGTCTTATGTATTGATGATTATTTATAGTTTTTGTTTCTTAAATGCATATACATATTTTTATTATATGCGGGTCCTTTTATGTTATTATATTTATATTTTGTGAATGAAAATTATAATACAAAATTTTTTCCCACCAAATTCTAAAAATAAAATGAGGTTAGATAATATTTGTGATTAAGATATAATATTAAAAACATATCATTTTTAATATGAGAGCAGTTCAGAAAATAAGATAAAAGATACAATAATAAAACAGGAAAACCTTTAACTAATTAAAATAAGGTTAGATAATATTTGTGATTAAGATATAATATTAAAAACATATCATTTTTAATATGAGAGCAGTTAAGAAAATAAGATAAAAGATACAATAATAAAACAAGAAAACCATTAACTAATTAAATACATGAGGTATATCAGAGAAACCTATTTTGGGGAAACTCCAGTAAGAAATAAAGATAATTCAATTTTCTTTTATTTTTAGATTTTTTTTTTAAAATTATGAATAAAAATATTCTTTGACTATGAAGTTGATGAATAATGTCGCCTAAATTAAATTCTATAAAATCACTTATTTCTTCATATTCACTCTATTATATTATATTGGTGCTTTACTCTTATAAATTATCAATTAGTAAATCAATACAATAAGAATGGAATTCTTTTTCTTTTGATGAATCAAGTGTTAATATCTCATAAAAATGATTGAGATTGAGTTAATGGGTTTCGTATATAACAAACTTTGGATTAATGTTTAATGTACTTCCTGGCATAATTTTAATTAGAGTAATAGGGGATTTTTCTATGGCATGTAGGAGACAAGATTTAGAGCTTGATTCTAAAGATAAAGAAGCCAAGAAAGAGTCTTTTTGGGGATACCAATCCAATATATTATTGGAATTACGGATCACGAGTTGTCTTTGATTTCAACCTCATCACAATTTGTTCTATGTATCCATGGATTGTATGGATCGTTTTTTCATTATGGTGTCTACATGATGGTTAGCAGTTGCTTTTTCGCGATGATCTATCTACATGGATCATTTGATGTTCAACAGTTGTAGGTGTGCAAGATGCCTAACAGGTTTCAATGAGGGTTACACAGGACTATTAGGATGATTACATAAGCCAAAATCAAATGTGCAAGTGTTACAAAGTAGTAGGAAGTAGTATGTCAAGTCTTGAATTGAATGAAGAAGTTTTTGGGTTAATTTAAGCCTTATTCACACAGAGGAAGGCTCAATAGTGCGCCTAGAAGCTTTTAACCATGGAAAATCCATGTGAGCAGTGTGGTCGTAGCCAAGAATTCCATGAATAGTCCTTGTGGTGATGCCTGTAGGTAAAGAAATTAAGAAACCATTAGTGAAAGTAAGGTTTCACCCAAAGATTTGTGCATGTAGGATGGAATTGACATGGTCCAAATTACCAACAAATACCTTTGTTTGTGCCTATGGTATTGATGAGATAAGGTGCCTATATAAGGAGAAGTAAGATATAAGAAAGTGTGTGCATTCAATGAGAATGTTTCTTGAGTCACTCTCATAGATCTGCACAAGGGCTCATGGAAGTGATTTTTCATTGAGATCTATTCTCCTTCTATTTGATGCAGGTGTAATGATGGGTCAATAAATAAGATCTATATTATATAGGAAGGAATGCATGACTTATATCTTCTAACAGTGTGCATATGCCTTTGAATTTTTTATTTCACTTGTTTAGATATGCCTTGATCACATTGATTACAGAGATCATAATTAGACAAGGATCATTGATTTATTATAAAAACATATGGATGTAAAAAATCACAACATTAATTGATCTTAAAAGAGGTTGTATCTTTCATTATTTTGTGATGCAGAAGAGTTTGAAGTATGAAGAAATTGTGTTAATGCTATGACAATGTAGGGTTCGAGGTTGATTACAGTTGGAATAATTGTATTAAGATTGTATTTATTATAGAGATTGAAGTAGATTGGATATGTGTACTCGTGTATGTTATTGCTAATTGTATTGCAAGGTTTTGAGATTAGTTTGCAGTGACCTCTGAAATAGTTTTGTAGAGACAAAGAGAGAAGGGTTCATAGCATACCTTTTGTTTAGATAGATATATACATATGCAAAAATTAGAATGTGGATGTCATATCCTTGCAGGAGTCTTTATTTAAACTTATGCTATGCTTATTACTATGCAGAGATCAATATGAATGGTAGAGATCTAGTATGTTGACAATGAATGGATTGAAAAATGGCTTGTACTTTTATTTCTGAATTTGATTGAGAGTGAAACTCTCTTGCTTAATTGGTGACCTTATATGGTTAAGGTTGTATGGTAACAGTGGTCTGAAGAAGTATGATGGGTGTTTGCAAAAAAAATCTCCTTGTGTAATCAGTGAAGTCTTTGAGTGATTTGTGCTCAAAGGTGGTATTCAGTGTTGTACCTTGTTGCTTGTCTTCATTTACCAATGTGTGACCACTTTTGATGAGTAGTATGCCTTGATGCATAGATCCATGATCATGAATGAAAACTTATGTTGTGCCTATTTTGTTGTTTTCTATATTCTTATAAGTGATATTGCATTAATTAGCTTGGCATTGTTTGAGTGTAGGGTCCCTTGTGAGAATTGTATGACAAAGTCTTGTATGGCTATTGATATTATGGATCTATATTTTGTTAGAGGTTTCATTGTAAATGCGATTATGTAGAGAAAGGTTGGATATCATGTTTCAAATAGGATTTTAGCATTCATAACAATTTTGATGAGAAAAGAGCTTTGCATTCTTTAAAAGTTGGAGATCTTGTTGTGCTTCATATTCAGAAAAGGATTTGATATTGGTTGAATGACTTAATTAGATGGATGATGTTTTGTTGGGTATGATTATGTATGAAATTTGTTATTGAAATAAGTATATTTCTTGGCCTTTGAAAATATGAGTCAATTAGGGTTTTGTTGGATATGATTGTGACATGATTGATATTTGGTTTGGTATTGATTGCGATGACAAACAAATAATTTTTATGATGAAGGACATTGGATTGGCTTGATATAAATAGTGTTAGTGAGTTGTTTGGCTTGGCATGACAATGTTATGCTTTGGTTGACTTGGTACATGACATATTTTGTATTTGACATTGTTATGTCTTAACAGTGTTGTTGAAGAAGTGTAATTGGTATTTATTGATTCAGTAATTGGTTATTGGTAGCCAATGATTCAGTGATTGGTAATTGGTATTCATTGATTTATATTAAATGATTGGTATTCAACTTGATCAATGTTTTCTATCTTGGTATATGGTTAGTGTAGTTGGTGGCTTACTTGTTTTTATGATTCATTGCAATAAGTGGATATAGTGTAAAATATTTTGAAACTTGGTCCATGGAGGTACTGAGGATTTTAGCCTTCATCAAGGGAGTAGGAGCTGGTAAACTTAGGTAGTAGTGGCTTCCTTCTAGTAGGACTTGGAGAACTTGTGGAAGTTATAGCCTCCTACTGGCAAGATTTTGCACCAGTAAAAAATGTAAGAATAATTTCTTTATAATAATAAGAAGAAGAAAAAATGACAACATCTGTTGTTTTCTCCCACATTGGGTTTCCACCTAAAATCTAGTGTCCTTATGTGTTGATTGTGGATTGTTTTTTTCCTAATGGTTCTTACATGTATTTTATTCTTAGTGTTTTTTCATGGTTTATAACACAATTCATACTAATGAGTAATTGGTTCCACTATAACTAGACAAAGAGACAAATACTGTTATGTAACGATTTAAATTGGCAATGAAATGGTTTTTTTAATATCCATCCCCCCCCGCCCCCCCCCCCCCCCAACAGACTCCAATTATGTTATAAAATTGGTATCATATTAGGTTCTTCAGAAGGAGCTTGATCGCTTGAAGGGAGATTTGTTAAGATAAGAAAGAAGGAAGGAGTATTTTGTACAAATCAACCTTTACTAATAAAACTAATTTTATGTTTTGGAAGATCCAGATGAGATCATATTTGCAATCACTAGGAGTTGATGTTTCGGTAGATATTGAATGTGGATATCAATATCCAGCCTTGATTCCCATAGATGAGGCAAGAAAGTAGTAGTATGAAAACACTGCAAATGTAGTAAATGTTATCTTGGTAGGACTAGAAGAATTTGAATTCGCGAAAGTCATGCTGCTAAACACTACAAAGGAAATATGGGATAAGCTTGTTTAGAGCTATGAAGGTGACTCTAAGGTAAAAAGTTCCAAGCTTCAATCATATAGAATTCAATATGAGTCTCTTAGAATACATGATGATGGGATCATTACAAAATGTTTCCTTAGAGTAGACAAAATTATTAAAACAATGAAGGGTCTTAGTGATAAGATTGAAGATGTTATATTTTTTGAAAATATATTGAGATCGTTAACCCCTAAGTTCAATCCAAAAGTTTCATATATTGAAGAAATGGAGGACTTGAAATAATTGTCTTTAGAAAAACTCCATGGGATATTGATAGCTTATGAAATGAGAACAAAAGACGATACATTAGAAATGAGAGAAGTTTCCTTCAAGGCTACATATAAAGGAAAACAAAAGGATGAGCCTAAAGGTGCTAGTTACATCTAAGATGAAGAAGAGGTGAGATTTGTATGGAAGTTGCAAGTGGGAATTGGTAAATTCAAAGGAAAACTTCCCTTTAATTTTTTTTCTTATGGAAGAGTGGGTCTGTTATAGATCCATTTGGGTACATCACTCCCATCTTATAGATCAGTGCTTTAGGTCCAATCAAACCCTAATTCAGTTATTACATGCCCTAAAGAAGTCAACCATTAGAATGCCTAGCTTCCCAAGAAGTTCTATGACTGAAACCATCCAAAAATTGTCTCTAAGAGGATCAGATAGGTAGATACACTACCAAGGTGCACTGCAGTGTAGCCCAGTACACTACCAGGTTGCACTGCAGTGCAGCCCAGTACACTACCATGGTGCAATGGGAAAGTTTGATCGAAATATGCATTAGGTTTGGAATATTCTTATCCATAGGATGCCTCTAGAAGTTTCCTAAGGCAATCCACTCCTTTGGGCTTGAAATTAAGTGAGGGAGGGAGTTAAGGAACATCAATCCCTTTATCCCTTCCTCCATGCAACTAAATCCTAAGTTTGGGAGGGCATTCATTATCACCATTTATGGCATAAATTTCTTCATTCACCTATAAAAAGACCACTCATCTAAGTGATTAGGGGATGGAAATCATTGAATTATAGGGAGATGATGTTAGTATGAGACTTGAGTTGCTTTCAAGTATTGTAATGATGTCAAAATGTCTTGCCTGTTATGAGGAGAGGATGGGATTGAATTGGAGGAGTGATACTAAATCAAGAAAATTAGGTTGTAACTCTTCCTTTTACTAATAAAGTGTTCAAATATTTTTCCATATGTTTGTATTATCCATTGATGCTTTCATATGCGTATTATGAACTTGATTCCACTCTATGTTTAACCAATAGATCATTATGATATGCTTTGATCAGTTTTTGTATTTTGTTTGTGTGCAGGTACTTTTCAAGTGGATTAAGTATGGAAAGGAGCGACAGAATTGGTCAAGGGATATAAGGAGTAAGCAAAAGCTATAGGTAGGCTTCCTTATTGTCTTATTTAATCTATTGGTTATAGAAAAGGTAGAGAATGCTTTGCACTGTTGTTCTAGACTTAGCTACTAGTCTAGGGGTTTAAGCGTTTATCCATAGACACTAAAACTTCCCAAAACAAATTGGCGAGTCCACTGGGGAGTGATTATCCATCTTAGTAACCTATCCACCTCCTTAGACATCTTGACATACTTTACTTGTTGTAATTCAACCTTTTGCATTGACTTTTGGTCAAAATTTGAGCTTAGATGACTCTTGAGTGGCCTTACAGGAACCAGTGCATGCTAGCCTTAGAGACAGTGCACTACAATGCACCCTCCAGTTAGAGACAGTGCACTGCAGCACAGTTACTCCCTCTTTGGCCTGTGTTGATCTTCCTAGGGTGAGATTCCCACCCTTGGAATTAAAATTTTAGCCACAATTCTTCTGATTTCTTGGTTGTTGATTGTAAATGGATGTCATGTATTAGAAAATAGTTTTTCATCTCTTTAGCTAGCCCTACTTTGATTGGATTGATTAATGTTTCTTTAATGTTTTCTTTGTCATTATCAATCTATAGTCAAAGTTAGAATATAGTTGATTGATCTTTGTCAAAAGAAAGTGTCGTAAAATCATCTTTTCCTTTGAAAATTGAATTTTCGTAAAGTCTTCATTCATGAAGGGTCGATTGATTGATGTGTGCATATGATTAGTCTTTTCGTTGAAAGTGTAATAATTCCTCATTTCTTTGAAAACAAAAGTGTCGTAAAGTCTTCCTTTCCTTGAAAAGAATTTGTCGCAAAATTGTCATTTTTATGAAAAGAGTTTATTGATCGATTGTGCATTACTATTCCTTTTTGTTCATTCACATAAAGGGAAATAGAAAAGAAATACATGCATTTTTCATTATTGATATTGTAGTTTGTGAATGCTTGAAAGGAATAGCCAGGGAAATTTCATTAGATGTGCTCTTTGCTCTTTGTCAAAAATCTGATTGCTCTATCCCTACTAACTAAGGGTTTTCATTGTTAAATTGAATAGAAAGAATGCTTATCATATTAGTTGCATTTTAGGAATTGCAAAAGTACATCACGTGGTGAACCTTGAAAGGAAAATTCTAAAGAAGATCAACTTAAAATTTATCTGAATTTACCTATTGGAGCATTGTCACCTAACGAAAAACATTTATAAGTCTAGGCTAGAGACATGTTTGGGCATCATAAAATAAAGTAGTTGTCGCTAACTTGTCTGCAATACATCCCAAGTGTGATACCTCATTCCATGTACGTGACTATATCGTAGCTCGTCCATGTAGTTGCGGGTATATAGGGTGGTGTTAAAGTACGTAAAGTATATGGGAATGCTCTCAATATGCGGTCTTGCATTAGACATCGCTTATACGGATTGGGCCTCCATGTACTTTCGGGTATATATGCAAGGACAAAACTAGGTTGCTATCCATCCTTAGGTAACTGAGTCGGCTGCCTTGTACACTGTGATAAACTGAACACAACATTTGGGGAGACTGCTTGCCCGTACTTCTTGGTTCGCCATGAGGTAATTTTAAGTTCACAGTTGCTTGGTAAACCTTTTGCCTAGGTCATCCCTATTTTGTTTTGTTATGTTACTTTGATTAAAATTAAATTAATTGACCATGGATAACATCCTCCATGCTTTCTCCTTAGTTTATCTTTGGTTGAGACATATGATGAAAAATTCGGAGTCCACCAATCAAGGAATTCATTTTGATGGGAATCCTAGTCCTTTTCCTTCTTTCGGAAATATTGGCGCTCCTTATATGGCTACATTGTCCCTTCCTGGACTTACCATTGGCTTTCAAGTATGGTTGTTTTCAACCTCCTTGGTTGAAAATGTCATGATTTCTTCGCAATTGAGTACTCCTCCAACTAGACAAAATCAACCTCTAGTTGATCCTAACATTGACCCTTTGCCTTCTTCCTTGATTGTTTCTTCCTCCCCTTCTTCCTCTTCGCCTAGTGAAAGTATTGGTACTAGTAACTAGGTGGCTAAGAAGAAGAAGAAAGGGAAGAAGAAGAAGAAGAAGAAGAAGAAGAAGAAGCCAATTCAGTAAGGGGCCAACCAAGAAACCATTGATTCGAATGCAACTGTTGATCAGAAACCATCCGTTAAACCTCAAAAAGTTCGATATCCATGAAAACTTTGAGTGGGAGACCATTTTCTTTGAAATTGTCTTGGTATTCCTCAAATCTTAGAAGAATGGTCTTCTCGTTCACATCATCATGTGTCATCAACTTCTTGAGATCATGTTGGTGACACACCATCAACTAGTGGTAGTAAATTTCATGGAAAGAAGGGTAAAGTTAAGTTTCCATGTAGGTTATGTGAAGGGAATCACCACATTCACCTTTGTCCCTATCTCGATGAAGCCAAAAATGTGTTGGATAACCGTCTTGCTTCACCGCAATGGCTTCCATCTGGTTACAGGAAACTATCCCTAAATCCTTCACCAGTAGATGAATTCACTGACCAAAATCAATCATTGGTCAAACCCACTCTCTCTGAAAGTGAATCCTATGAGTCTATACCCAACCCAAATCAATAGTTCAAGGTTACAGTTGACCCAATTTCACCTTCATTAAATCATACCTTTCTCAAAGAGAGTGAATATGATACCACTCAGGTTCTTTTTGTTCTTCAGATTCAAATGAGCTTGGGGGAAATCTTCCTATTCCATCGGGATAGGAGGAAAATCCTCCCGCTCTCATAACTCAAAGGGTTAATTCTCCCATTTTTATGGTACCTCCTCCAACTAGTCTAGTCACTTCCTTTGATTGGAATCGACTCGTAAGATTATGTCTTCCTTCTTATGTGCCTTTCCAGATCATAGTACAAGTTTGTAATATGATTGTATCGGGCACTATTCTAGATGAAGGTGCATTTGTGAGCATCCTTTCCTCAACTAATTGGCAAGCGCTCGGTTCGTCATTTCTTGTGCCTGTTACCCAAAATCTGTTGGCTTTTAAAAGAGGAACCAGTCAACCATTAGGGATCCTCCCTCAGTTATCTATTACTTGTCTTGTGTCAACCTTGTTAAAAAATGAAACAAAGGGTATGAGGATAGTTCTTTTACTGTGTCAACCTCATTAAAAAATGAAACAAGCCCTATGAGGATAGTTCCTAGTCTTGTATAAACCTCATTAAAAAATGAAACCAAGGAATATGAGCAGAGTTCCTTGTCTTGTGTCAAGCTCATTAAAAGATGAAACAAGGTCCCAAGTTCTAAGTCAAGTCTTTGAGTAGATCTTGTAAAATCCCAGTCGAGTCTTTCACTTGATCTCGTAAATGAACCTTCATTCCATCCACTTGATAGCCACGAGTAGTCTACATAGGTGAATGTAATGAAGCTTGGGGGGCATGCACCTAATGGTAAAGTTAAGCTTCCCTGTAGGTCATGTGAAGGGAATCAACCCATTCACCTTTGTCCCTATCTCGACAAAGCCAAAAACGTGTTGGACAACCATCCTGCTAAACGACAGCAACTTCCATATGGTTAGATGAGACTCTTCCTTTCATCATGTTGGGGGCATGTAAACGAATTCCAAGCATAGTTTTTCATTTTAATATTGCATAAAAATGAAACTAAATCCAAGCATAGTTTTTCATTTCAAGCTTGTGTAAACATGAAACTGAATCCAAGCATAGTTCGCTATGGTTCAAGCTTGTGTAAAAATAAACCCATTCAATTTTAACCCTTGTGATTGTCATTCTATCAGCCTCTTTAGTCAGATGAGCCTTGGTTTTTTTTATCTCATCACCATCATCTCTTTGGCCGATCATACATTTTCACTTGGTTGTTTTACCCTTTTTGAGGAACAGTTGCAATGAGTGGTCTTATTAGCCATCCTCTTCACATAAATCAACATGTTTTGAAGTTCCAACATCGCCGGAACCATTTTCTACCCTAGAAACCACTCGTTCCTCAAAATGGAGTCCCCTTTAAGCTCTTTTCAGACTCTCTAAACATGAAAATATTGTCGAGCACTTGTCCTTTCCAACTTGTTAAAGGATTGGAAACGATATCTCTCTTGTATTATTTTACGCTTTTTTAGACTTGAGAGATTAATTTATGAAAAAGAACTTGTGGAGCTTTCTTTTCATCCATTTTCAAACTATATAAACATGAAAAGGACCGAGTTATCTTTGTTGTTAAACTCATTAAAAACATCAAATAGCGACAAACTTGTCCATCTAGACAAGATTGTTGAAAATAATACTGAGAGGGGGGGTGAATCAGTATTATCTAGTCCTTTTAACAATTCTTCCTTATTTATACTTTGAATTATTTTTTGCATATCAGTACCATAAAACAATGAGCATGAACAAGAAAAACAGACAGTCACATCAAAGAACACCAGATATAAGGTGGAAACCCAATGTGGGTGAAAACCACCTGCTGCAATATGTCTCTATCTTCTTTCAAATTAGAAACCCCTTTTACAATGGTCTTGTACTGGTGCAGTCCTTTACCAGTACGCAGGCTGCAACCTGCAGAGAGCTACAACTCTCTCTCGTTTTCCAGTCTCTCCTGGAAGGGAGCTACAACCCCCTACTTATTTTCTTTCAAGGGCCACTTTTCATAAATTTTCAAACTGGATCCATAAATATCAAATGATCATCAAGTACCAGTAAGTCACCCAGATAACCAGATCCACAATAACAGAAAATTAAACCCAGAACACCTTTTGCGGCGTCTCCTGCGGCGTCTCCTGCGGTGCCTCCTGCAGCATCTCCTGCGGCACCTCCTGTGGCGTCTCCTGCGGTGACTCCTGCGGCGTCTCCTGCGGTGCCTCCTGCGGCGTCTCCTGCGGCGCCTCCTGCAGCGCCTCCTGTGGCATCTCCTGTGGCGCCTCTTGCGGTGTCTCCTGCGGCACCTCCTGCGGCATCTCCCGCGGCGCCTCCTGCGGCGTCTCCCGCGGCGCCTCCTGCGGTGTCTCCCGCGGCGCCTCCTGCGGCGTCTCCCGCGGTGCGCCTCCGCACTTCCGTAGCAGCAGCGCTCGAGAGATCACCCTTCACAGATTCGCTTTCCACTTCACTTTCAAATAGATCGAGCTTTTGAAACAATAACCCAATATTTCAGATCTTAAGATATTCAACCCAAAAGCATACACAAGCCAAATGATCTCCTTTGCTTTATATAGGCAAGCTCTTCCTCAAATCATGGACCAATACCACGGGCCAAAACCATAACAAACCAATACCATCAACTCAATACTAGGGATCAACACGTCTGTCGAGATGCCATGGTCCAAAAACCATAGGTTCAAATTCCAAGGACTAACTACCATGGACCAAAGGTAAGTTTTCCCACATGAAATAAACTTTTCTCTGCATAAAATTCCGTGAACTTTTCTCCACATGAAATAAACTTTTATAAACTTTTCTCTGCATAAAATTCCATGAACTTTTCTCCTGCGTACTTCTTAATTCTCATCATATTGAGAGCCATGCCATGGGTGTTGCCATCAAGTACAACATCTGTAACATATAACCATACCAGAAACATAATGCCAAAAAAAGGTTGAATTGTCCAACCACTGTATATCTAGAACATAATCATGGCCATTGGATTAGGTAATTACAATTCACACTTAAAAAACAAACTTTACCTAAAGATAAATTAGACCATATTTATCTTAACTAACTCCTGAGTATCTAAATATCCTAACATTCCATTTTAAGAACAATTTGGGACATGATTGAAGGATTTACAAAGGTGGAACTATAGTAGAAGGAAAGAGGAATTAGAGAATATTCCCCCTTAATTCCAACTTCTTGAACTCCTAAGATAGATAAAAGTTTGGAAAATCCCACTTTTGTAAAAGACTGTGAAAACATTTGCCCCCTGATCATTTGTAGGAAAATAACCCACTTCAAGAATGAGATATTAAAGTCTTTCTAATGAAGTGCATCCGTAGCTCAATTTGCTTATTGCATTGATATTAAACTAGATCTTTAGTGAGCTTAATGGAACTTTGATTATCAAACCAAAGTGTGTTCATATGCTATTGTTGGAATCCAAACTCTAAAAGAATTTGTTGAAGCCACAAGGCTTCTACTAACTGTTGCTTGATACTTTGTTTATGTTAAATAAAGAGCAAGGGAACAATAAGATTTGGATTAGATCATTATATTATTGATCATCTATATCAATGCTTTTAGAGCAAAAATGGTAGAGGATTTAACTTGTAGGATCATTTTTATTGACAAGTCCTAGTTTGGAGAATTGGGGTTTGAAAACTTCCATAGCCATTTTGAGACATTAAATGACGTTTTATGGGTCGAATCAACTTGAAATACCACAATCTTTTGATTTTGTTTGTAAATGGAGTGAAGCACTTCCTGAGCCAAACCAATTGTTAGAAATTAATGAACAGAGTAATGAAATACACAACATATTGTAGAAACACAAATGGAAAAATGCATAGAACAAGAGAGATACAGATATATGTGTTTCACCCAATTTGGGCTACGTTCATGGAGAAACAACTAGTCCTTCCTTTTATATTATCTAGATAAATGAAGAGATATAACCTACAATAGATTTGCTGTAATTTCCTCTTCACGCTCACACAATACCCTCTTCCTTTCTTGCTCAAAATAATAATACACAACCACAATACAATTCCCTCATATAAACTGAGGGTTGACTTCTATGGAAAAAAACCCTAAATTAACATAACTTCTACCATTAGATCATCTGCCTAATGAACAACCCGGATTGACTACAAAATTACAATATTTTACAAGGCAAGTTTTCATCTATTTTTAGCTTTGGGGGCGCTTCCCCTGAACCCTCACCGGGGGGCATGTTCCCCTTGGACCCCTGCGGAGGGGACAAGTCCCCCTCACACCCCTTCAAGTGGAGGGGTGTATAGTCTTCCTAGGATATACATCTGACTGCCTCTAAATCAGGAAGATAATTAGACTCCATACCCAACAAATGGCATCATGAATCTGTCTACTTATTAGAAATCCAAATTGTATAGGATCATGGAAAATTGTTGAGGAAAAAGATGTCCATAAAACAAAATATTTACATGTTCATTGGGACCAAATGGGCTAGCTTGATCCTTCATCAACTCATCATTTTCATATATCTAAACTGTTTATATGATAGTACATAGGCCACCATGAGCATGTTTATGATTTCCTGATAGGTTATGTATGGATTAATACATTTTTGAGCACACTATGTATATTTAAGTAATAAAGGAATTTATGGATTTTTTCTGATGTTATACTTATGACCCATGGGGCCCTTCTGTCTTTTTCTCAACCTCAGGCTGTTTTTTGAATGCCTTCGGGCATATGTCTATATAATTTTATACTTTAATAAATTATTGCTTGTTTTCCTTTGGAATATATATAGGTGTGTGTGTGTGTGTGTGTTTCCACTTACCCCCACCGCACCTTTCCCCACTAACCAATTAAAAAAAAAATCCGCCCCCACCCCAAAGAAAAATAGTAAGTGTTTCCCTACAGAAAAAACAACTTATTTTTGGGACTTGTGCTTTTCAAAAATTTTAATGTAAATTATATTAAAAAAATAATTAATAAATAAAATATCATTTTTTTGATTTATGAGTTAAGTTGAAGTTATTTATTTATTTATTATCTAAGATAGTATCCATCAGGTCCATTATTTCAATTAGATCATAATTTTAACTCTAAAAGTAAAAGTGATGCTACTAGTAGTGTCATTTTTTGATTCAAAAGTTATCTTTTATAATGGTATTGATTGCCAAGGCCATAAGTCAAAACATGTCGCAATTTTAATTGACCCCCCCACAACCATGCAAAAAAAGTGTGCTACCATAGCACTAGTTTTGATTTCTGGGGAAAGATAGCCACTCTATGCGATCTCTAAAAATATGTGAATTCTAGAGAGTTCTTGTTAAGTTGCTAAACTTGTTACTAGTAAAAAATTTGGGAATGGAAGATGAAAAAATCACATAAGATGGCTCGCAGGCCAAAAATGGAAAAAACGTCAAATTAACCTTGTAGGATGAGAGAATTTTCCAAATCAACATCTCTCTTAATAATAATTTCATTGGAGTGAGGTTGAAGAAGTCTATACTTTTTCAAATCTTTAGTATATACTTTTTCAAATATCTTTTTCATTATGTATGTGAGCCCTTGTGATTTTTAAGCTACAGGGGATATTCCATTGAAAAAATGAATCACAACAGATCTTATAATATTTTGAAATATTTTAATATGTATTTTAATGTCTTAGATCTCATATTCAATATTACTAGCATAATACTCTATTGGCAGTGCTAGATTCTTCCAACATTGTAAGGGGATCTCCCCAATGTGAAGTCTCAATTATCCCTCACACCATTTGGTATAGGAGTCCCAGTCGGCCATACGTTCCAACCACTATTGGAAAGGATTCAAAGATATTCCCTATTACGATTACACACAAGAGAGCACAACACCTCTTTAGGGAAACAAGTATGTAAGCTCTATGAGACACCCAATGTAAGGTGCATGAGGGAGACTTCCATAAGTATTAAAGGAAAATGAGCCTCTGGTTAGAAAAATAATAGTACTATCCTAAAGGGGGACCCATGAAGGAAGATAAATGCTTGTTGATTGCCTGCAGTTTAGTCCACATAATAAACAACAACCATTAAAGCATAAAAACACTCATTGAATAGCAACTATAACTAAGCAACAAATTAGTTCATTAACTTAGTATGTAATTAAAGCAATATATATCATAAGCATAACACGAATAGTCCTACTATATCTACGATATATGTATGAAGAAGTGCCGACTCATGAAGCTTCTAATTAAGAATGAAATATCCCAAGTACACTGTTACATAGATGAAACACCACATCCAATAGTGGAACATGAAGCCACAATTTGCTTCTCTAAAGAATGATCTATATCCTATGCACTACAAGAGAAGCCAAGGCACTACTCCAAGAATAAAAGCCCTTTCTTTGAGTTATGAGGAGCTATTTATAACAAATAACAATGAACTTTGAGCTTCCTCATGACTCTTCAACTCCTATGACTATTCATATTCTATTCATGACTTATTACATTCCATATGTGACTATTCACATTCCACATGTGTCCCTTGGAATTCATTACATACCATTTATTACCTAAGACAAATAACATATGAGACTGTGGCTATATAAGACAAAATTGATAATGGGACAAATTCTCATCAAATTGATAAGTCACTCGCTTCCTCATGCAACTCATTTGTAATGTAAGTGTGCCATGCCCTGAACTCCGTTGAGATGACTTTGACACGAACTAGCAAGTCCCCTATGCAACACATCTTCACCTCTAGTGCCTCCGTCAATATGACCTTGGAGTTTGACTGTACATTATACCGCAACCATGAAAGTTTCATATGAGCTTTGACTGGTGTGATGACATACTATAGAATAATTTCCTTGGTGACCCCCAAGCTTGCCTATTTTGTTGCTTACTTGATCTGCTCGATGTATTGCCTGATCTCCTAGAAGCTATTTTTTTGTCTCTTACTATTTCAAGTGTCTCGATTGACGGTATCCCATGCTTTTGTGCTAGAGAATCGAAACCATTGCGCAGTCAATTATAAGAAGAAATAATGCTAATCAACTGCTCTCTAAGATGCATGTAGTTTTGATGGTGGAGTCTAAGCTACACTCTATCCATTTCAGCCACAATATTTTCTTTCCTTTCCAAATGTTGTGGAGCATCCAGATACTTGGCAACCCACTCCTAAAGATGGTCAACTACTTTGTTCACTAATTTTAAGAGTTTTACCACTTCCATTACTTTCTTTTGAATGCCAATGGAAGGAGCCACTACTTGTTGTAGAAGTATCATCTCATCATATAACCACACCATGGTGCCCTCCATTGGCCCCAATTCCTCCTGCGTGGATGACTTCGATTCTGTGATGTTGAATATCTGTGATAATAACCATTGGTTCTCTACCGCAAGATGTTTTGCCTGTTTCTTCACCACAACAAGTTCTCTAACCAATCTAGTATTCTCATTCAACAAGTATTCATATTTATCCTATGACGCTATAGCAAAAGAAATTTTTTCTGCCATGATTGCTCTAGGATTCCTTATGGTGTTGGAAGTTATCATATTCTTTTTAGAAATAAAGACTAGATTCCAAGGATCATTCAAAAAGTATCTATGCTTGTGCTACACGATCCTCTTATTAAGTTAATAAAACATTATACTGCACAAATCCATGACTCTGTCTACGGGTGGAGGTGTGATTCTAATTTCTCTGAATGGAAGATGACCATCTGTGAGGGGAGGTTCTTCTGGAGAACCTGGTTCATTATCCATTGGTTGGATGGTATCTTCTTCCTCCAACCCTTCCTCTTTTATCTCCTGAGTGAGTTGTTTTTCTTCTAGTCTTTGTGTTGCTTCTTCCTCCTGGGACTACCTTTGTTGTTCTTCTTCTATTCTTCTCCTATCCTTTTCTTCTTCTTGTTGCTTCTCAAGAAAGTCATATTGCTTCCTCTTACCCTCTTCTTTTTCTTCTATCATCTTGTGTTTTTCTCAAATAGCTCCTGTGTTCAAAGGATTAAATTTCCATTTCTTGCTAGTTTCTCATGTCAAACCACACCTGATCCTCTTCCTAGGAGCACTCTTGCAGGGTTATTTCTTATGCCTCCTGCACTTGCATGTCTCGAGCTAGTGGATCTTGGGGTGAATTGGTCTACATACATGGATGTGCCTTTGTGTTTCCATTGCACTAGTTATTTACCTTCTCATATTATTCTATAGATAACGATGAATAACATCAATTGAAACTGATCCTTTCACAATGCTGCCTGCACACTCTCTTAGGGATCATATCCCTGAAAGTATTTAATTGTGAAGTGGAGAAGATCCAACTCTTGTATTTCCATTGTTGTCGCCTTGTGGCTCATTAACATATATAATCCAATCCTCAAAGGGAAGGTGGGACAAGGGGATTTCTTCCTCCTGTGAAGAACCCTTAACAATCCCTTGTCCAATCATTTTTCTACTTCTTGCATGAACACCTTCTTGGTCACATATCACGACATGAGATGAGGGGGTATTTGATAAATGAAAAATCTAATGTATGTACCCTCGAGAGCTGCAAAATAATCCACGATATCCCGTAGTGACTCCTTCACCTGATCAGTCATGCAAGGATGATTGATATCGAATATCATATGAAATATAACTACAAAGATGTGCTCAACCAATTTGTCATATGTGCCTCTAAAGCTTGATTTTGATAACACCCTGCAATGGAAGTACACCAGAAACTTGTCCTTAGGGGTCCAATTCTAGTATAATGCTGGGAAATCATATTGTGCACATCTTCCATCTAAAATAAATGCAGGCATATAGAACTATGGGGCCTAGTTCACCCTCAAAGATGCTCTGGCCTACCCCACATGACACTGCAACTCAAATGACAATATATCTGCCCAATTGAAGAATTTTCCACGGGTTACTGATGAGCCCTAGTATTACAACAAGAATGTTGCAACTCTTGAGGCTATCAACTTAAATTATCAGCCCGGGTTTAGTACAAACTTAAGATGTGTCAGCACTATATGTGCAACACATAATGTGTCCTTCTTTCATTGATCTAATGCAATGAAGCGAATATCACGAAATCAAACACTAACCTAATTGAAAAAATGGGAACATTAGTCTACTTGTAAAATGTAAATTAATACTCTAATTGCAGAATGTGGAAAGTTGTTTTGAAAAATGAAATTTGATCTTTTCAACAATAATGCTTGTAACTAAAACCTTAAGGAAGCATGAATTCAAGAATCAAGTCTAATGTACTTTGCATTAATGAATTACCCTTTTTATCACTATGTTTAAGGAAAATTAGCTTTAGTAACATAATCCATGTACATTTCATAAGAAAACATTCATTGTTATTCAAGTGTTGAAATCTATCTTCTAATTATGATAACAAATTTGTATTTATAGTGAAGGAAAGGTGGGTTTTAGAGTGGTCCGATAGGGGATGCGCAAAATCTTATAGGATTGTGTGTCTTCCTGTATAAGTCACATAGAACCTCCTAGGATCATTATTTTCTTTAGGTGATACCTTTAAAAATACTGATAATTCATGAGTAATCTATTGACAAGGATCAAAGGCCTTTTTTGTTGTGGAAGAGATGGAATAAGGGGTGAAAATGGGTTATTTTCATGGAAAAAGATTAAAATGGGAGTGGAGAAGAGGTCAAGTGGGTGGAAAATTAATTATGAGGATATGTGTTGGCTTAGTGGGCCCTGACCCAGGTTCAGATTTAATGAGCCAAGAAAATCCCTATACTACTAGCCCTTTCGACATCAATCCACAGAGTGCCGACTGAAGTCTCACCCGGAGCAGTATGGGGGGATGCAAGAACCAAGTTTCCGCACCCGGAGATGGTAGTGATGTCATTTTATACCCTAAACCTGTCTTCGCACAGATCGACAAGCCTTTTAGGGCTTATCGATATACTTCTCTTATTCGGCTTCTAGACCTTCACGAAGGTCTATGATCGTCCTTCGCAGACCCTAAACAGGTGATTTATCTACTTACATGCTTTTGTAAGTGTTCTTACCTCTGTATTTACCCCGATCAGCGTAAGTATCTGATAACTTCAACATGTATTAAGATATTCTTCACGTAAACATATATTATTACTTGCGTTGATATAACAAAGTAAAACATATAGATTCATGCATAAATATAGTATTAAATCATAAACCCAATATTCTTCATAACATAATTGCATGCATTCATAACATAAGTAAACAGATCAACACATGTAATTCCAAAATAATCCTCTTTATTAATGCTTCAGATCTTCTTTACAGACTCTAACTATCCTGCACACATAGTTGCAGGAGTCCACACACTTAGTTGTAGACTTCTACCCTAGGCCTCTGCACACACAACTGCCAAGCCTCTTTCCTACACCAAAAATCTTCACTCTTAGCTCTTACTGACCCATTACCAAATATAATCTGAACTGAACTAACTTAGACTCTTCTAAGACTTCCCCTTTTATAGAATACCATGGTTTGCAGACCATGGGTAGATCTCCTACAACCGACATGACTTACATAAACGAAGGGCGGAAACACTTTATGACACTTTATGTCTTCGTGCTCTGTGACTACAAAATTCGGAGACTTTACATTTTTTTATACAAAAAATTGGGCTTTCTACCCAAAACTTGGGCTTTTAACCCCAAAATTGACTCTAGGGGACTCGTTCCCAACAGCCCCCCAACACAAATATGGTGACTCACCCCTGAGTCACTCTACTGGCGCGAATATCTTGTCGCAGATATGTCCCAGCTTTACCTACACCACTGCAACTTTAGAGGTACACTGTGTTGCCACCTGCTTGACCTACTCTACCAGCTGCTTCGTCGCTGGTCCTACGCTATCTGCCTAGATATTTTGCTATACTGTCTGCAGGCTAGCCAACTTTCCTTCAATGGTGGTAGTGAGCGCATATGCCTCATATAGCTAAGGCCTCAATCTGGTCTTCAGTACTGCCTCTCTGCGTTGTGATGCATTCGCCTGTTCCTTAAGATCCTTTGCTTCCTGCAACTTTTCCAAGCTCTACATGATAACGATGGTGCGCGCTGTCGATTTGACCTCGTCATATCACTGCTGTAATTACCTCGCCTCTATTTCTAACCTCTGCAGGTTGGGATCTTCCTGCAGACTGGTAAGTATCTCCAAGGACTGCTCGAAGAGTGCAGTGCAATTCGTCACTGCGTTATCTAATGTAGCAACTGCATCCTTGACATCTTCCTCGCGTTGTTCTTTGACCTTTGGTGGAGTCGAAGGCTGGACCTTCAACTCAAGCTCTGTAATATTAAGGTTCAACAGAAACTGAACTTGGCCAGCTCAGTCTCGGCATCGTGTACAACTACAACCAAGTTTTGAATCTTGGCTTCCATAGGTGCCACTTTGGGGATGTGTGACTCCAGAACAGTTCTGTGTGCCTCTACTACCATCGCTGCTATGTGCTTGTTCTTCTCCTAGACCTCCTTCTAGGTTTCTATCGTGGATGTATTCTCAACGAACAATTGTTTGTTGCTAACCTTTTGCTCGTTGATCACATTTAGTGCGCTCTGCTCTTAGGTCCTCATCTCCACGGTCACACCTTCTTGCAGTGTGTGAAAGAATTTTCTTGGGAGTGTGACCGAATTGAGACCAATGTTCCTTAGAGCAGCCCTGTCAACCTATGTCTCTACACTTAAGGCTCCATTAGGTAGTGTGATGGCTCAAGGATCTAAGGAGCGAGCCATCTCCACTGCTCCAGCAGTCCCCAACTCCAAACTAGTCAACGCCGCACTGCCCTACCCTACACCAACCTAAAGTTGAGTAGTTTGGATCTGCAACTCATGCAGACCCATCTGAATAACCACCAAAGCTTGTTTCTACTGCTGCTCGAACTACTGCAGAAGTTCCGCGGTCACATCCTTGACCTTTTCCCTAATGTCATCTAAGTCACCTTCTGGAAAATGGAATGTTATACTATGAAAATGGAAAACGGTTGTGTTATACTATGTAAATTACCCAAGAGACCTGAAAATTCAATGATTTTCTCATAGGATCCTTTCTATTTGATTGATTTCCCGCATCATAACATTTTGAATCATTGACTAGAATGATTAAAAAATAGTCATCAAGGTGATTGGGTCAAGCGATGACTTAGAGGCCTTAGAATTCTTCCATGGCCCTTCTTTATCCTACTCTTGGTTCCACTTTATCTAGAAGGGGGTGTTCTCCTGGTATCCACCACCCTGTTTAGATTGCTGCTCATCCTCCATCTATGGCAAAGAAGACTTCTAACTTTTTTCAGAATCATGCTCCTCCTCCTCTTCCTTCTCTTCTGCACACTCCTTAGCGGTGCGCTCTGCTTCAGCTTTGGCTTTTTCCTCTGCTTCCTTTTTCCTTCTTTCAGCCATCTGCTGCATTTTCAACTGAGCCTCCTCCTTCTTTTGCTTTCCTGTGAACTTACTGGATCCAATGGAAAAATATGAGGCCATGCACCATTCTGCTAGCCAACGATCGAGGACCGTTGCTATTGCATCATTCGTCGCAAGGTATGGGAGATCATACCATTTTTGTTCTGGGTCCTTTTGCTCCTGGATGAAGATACAATGGAAGTCCGCCTTGAACTTTGCGTATCCCAACAACTGCTCATAAATAGTTAGTGACAGTCTTAGCTTGTGTTTTACGGCCATATTGATGCTCATCTCCATCAAAACTCGAAGGACCTTTCTCTCGCAGACTTGCTCAGCGTCCTTCGTGGCCCATAGTGAAGCAAATTTTGTTGCTTCTGGAAAATCTGTCACGATCGGAGGAAACTGACTGTCCTCCGGCAACTGCCATGCGACCAACACAATTGATAACAATAGCCATGCGTAATGGAACGTCTTGCTTTAATCCTGTGCTTCTCTAGAGTTTGCGAGGAACTCACTGCAGAGGTAGCGCACCCAATTAAATTGTATGCCTTCCATGCACTGGGATGCTAATGAGACTACTGGTGTCGACACCTCATCTAAGTAAAACTTCCACATTATCTTCCCAGCCAAGATCTGGGTGGCCACCTTGTCCGCATGGTCGGTTATGCTTGAAATTGAGTATCCGCGCGGCTTTTTGACAAGCTTAAACTTGTCCTTCATTTGCTCGGTGAGGTCATGCTCGCCCACCTTTTCGCCAAATGCCTTGGCCGAATTTTGTCCTGAATGGGGTAGCCAAGTGATCCTATGGATCAACATATCAGTTATAGGGATTGACTCTTCCAATAACAAGCATTGGTCGTGCACCAGGCACAACAATTGTTTGATCAATATAAAACTTATGGGCATGCAGTGGTAATGTGACACACATAGTAGGTTCAACAATCCTGCCTTCTCCACCCCACGAATCCACTTCACTGGCTCTAGCGCAGTGACACCCGAATCCTTATAGAATACCCTTTGCATGAAAATATAAATATCTAGGTGGGGAAATCGCTCAGTATCCGCCATTTCCCAATCCTCTAACTTCAGATGTGGGACACGCACCAAGCACAGACCTTCAAATGTGACGTGATCGGGTAGCAAAGGTGTATTAAGCATAAATTTTCCCTCATCTGGGTCCTTTGGGACCTTCACCTTACCTTGGCGCGGAGGGATGTATTCATGTAGCTTTGAGATAGGGTCTATGCCTTCAATATCGATATCCTCTACTCCTTCATCTACACCCTCGTCGGATTCTAGGTTTACCACCTTGCCTTTCTCCTGCCCGATGGGCTTCTCTTTCTTCTGGTTCTTCCTTGGTGACTCACGCACCGGCTGTGTCACTTTATGTTTGTCTTTCTTCATCTTATGCCCTTCCCTTGTTGACGTAGGCCTCGCCCTAGGTGACCTCGATGAATTTGGCACATTTGCGGGAACCTCCACACTTGCAACCACTAGTGAAGCTCCCTCAAAGGCCATCAATCCTCCATCACTTGCAGTTTCCGCGGGCACCAACATCAGCCTATTAAGGAGATCCCGGGTTTCCTTAGGAAACCTCTCAAACACTGAACTGGCCACCAAAGCCTCAAAACTCATAGGGTTCATGCGCAACGGATAGCTCGACACCTCAATTCTCAGAATGCAAAGTGTTTTTCGTAGGGTGGCCATCTGTAATTTATAGGAAAATTCGAATTCAAATCCGACTGTTTCCCCCAAAATTCGTTCATAAATGCTAGATTAGCGAAATATTTTCAAAGATCTCGCATTTAAATTATGTCTTAATTGCCACCCCCCCCGCTCCTCTTAGCCGTTTTCTCATTATCAAATCATGAACAATGACTGTAACAGACACCTTCTAGCTGTCCTGCATGGTCTCTCCTCCTATAGCGCAACTCCCTTTGCGCTTCTTCTGATACTGTGACATTCTTCCATCCCATGCAGTCCCCCAGTCGTGCAGCCCTACAACCCAGACAGTGTAGTTTATAGTCCCGTGCCTACTTTCAGCTGCCTGAAGTGCTAATATTGTGCTTCCATCATATAATCATCTCACCAGATCCCCAATGTATGGCTTCAATCGGCTTCCATTTAGCTTTCTGGGAAATGGATCTCCGTTCAATTTCACTAATTGAACTTCTCCACCATCGGTAATCTCCTTGATGACATAGGGCCCTAGCCAATGCATCTGAAATTTTCCTGGAATTTTTTCAAATTTGTTGTCATATAATAAAACCAAATCATTTACCTTGAATGTGCACAGCTTGATGTGCCGATCGTGCCATGCCTTTTCGCGCTCCTTCTGAACTTGCTGATGGAATCTAGCCAAAAACCTGTCTTTTTCAAGTTCTGTCAATTACACCAGCTACTCCTCCAAGGCTCTGTGATCCACCATTCTTGTGAATTCCTCTATGCATAGATTAGGTACAATGTACTCCATCGGCATCACAACTTCTACACTATAAACCAGCCTGAAAGGTGTCTGTCCAGTTAGCTTATTACAAGTAGTCCTGTAAGCCCATAACACTGCGGGTACATGCACGTCCCAATCATTCCTTTGTGCATTGCAAACCTTCATCAGTGCATTCTCCAATATCTTATTAAATGCTGCGACTATCTCATTAGCCTGCAGGTGATATGGTGTGCTCTTTTGATGATAAAATTGGAACTCCTTTGTCAGCACGCTGATCGTTTCATTAAGGAAATGTGTACCACGATTGCTCATCAAAATCTTCAGGCAACCAAACCTAGTCAGCACATATTCAAAGAGGAACTTTGTTGTTGTTTCCCTTGTACAATCCTTCACGGGTTGCGCCTCCACCCATCTGGTCAAATACTTTGTTGTGGTGATGATATACCACACACCCATCTTGGAGGCTGAATTGGGCCTACAAAATCAATGACCCACTTCTCTAATGGCTGTAACGACACTTGAGGATTCAGAGGTAGCTCATCCCTCCATGACAGTCTGCCTGTTCTCTGACATGCATCGCATACCTTATAGTAAGCCTTGGAATCCTTATGTAGTGTCGACCACCACAACCCAGCACATAAAATCTTTTCCGCTGTTGCTTTTCTTGCATAATGTCCTCTCGCAGCTCCTCCATGAGATTCATCGAGGATGATGTTCCATTCAAAGTCACGTACATAATGTCACAAAATTTCATTCGAGCCCATTTTATATAAATTTCCTGCAATGACAGAAAATTCTTCCGCACACACCACCAACTCCTTCTTTTGTTGACTAGTATACCCTTATGGAGCCGTCCCCATCGTCAGGAAGTGTATAATATCTGCAAAGTGATTGTCTGCAACACACACTGCAAAGAGCTGCACGTCAGGCAATCCTTCCTCCAAATTAGTAGGCTCCTCTCCCGTTTCAATGAGCGACATATGATTTTGCCCTACATTCAACCGTCCTGGCTTCACAATGACTTTGAAATCATATTCCTCAAACAACAACAACCATTTGCATATTCCACCCCCCAACACAGGTTTGTTAACCAAGTATTTCACTGCAGAATGGTCTATGTACATCTTAAAGTGTCCACCTAAAAAGTAGTATATGAACTTCTGGAGCACGTACACCATAGCCAAACCTTCAGGCTTTGTCAGTAAATAGCTCTTCTCAGCTTTAGACAACTTCCTACTTGCAAACGCTATAGGGTGATCCAACTCTCTCTCACCGACCTGTGTCAGTATTGCTCTGAGCGCAATACATGACACGTCCACATGCACATGAAATTCCTTCTTCCAATCCGGGAAGACTAGGATTGGCACGGTGACCATCTTTTCCTTTAACACATCTAAGATTCATTGACATTCTTCATTCCAACAAAATGTAGCATCCTTCTTTAGCATCTTCTCCATGGGTGTGGTAATCTGGGCATAACTCTTGATGAACTTTCTATAGTATCCTGTATGCCCCAATGTTGCGCGCAACTGTTTCACATTTCTTGAATGAAGTAGATAAGCTCAACAAGAACTTGAAATGTTCTAAAATGTTGGATGATATTCTCAATAGTAATAGATCATACAAAAAATAGGTATTGTTTATGTGGGTGACATCATACAAAGAAGATTCAAGACTTAAGTCACCATAAAATAAAATTAAAGAAAAACATTGAGGTCATGCTAATATTCTTCAAATCGCCAACAACAATGGAAGTAAGGGAAGAAATCAAGATGAGTTTGGAAGAGTTAATACACATAGAAGCTATTATGATGCCCTCTAGGGATCCCTACATAATACAATAAGCAATGAAATAAGAGACAAGGATCAACAAAGAGTTATTCTCCAAAGCAAAACAACTTCAAAATAAATGCTTCATTAAGACAATCCATCTTACCCAAGCATCAAAATATGATTCTTGGCCATTGTTTTTCATGTGCAAACTTTGGACATATATAAGTGGATTATAGATCCTATGAAATGGATGATAATAGAGGCCCTTATTAGACCTCTAGAAGAAACATTTTAGATAATCAAATCAAAGGTCTTAATGGCAACAACATCACAAATCATAATTTATTTGCTTTCCTATTAAAGTACAATACAAAATGTAACAAATGCAACTATTTTGGGCATATAACACATGATGAGAAAAGTAGCATGAGATGGTTTCCTAAACAAACCCAAGAATAAGATATTTATACCAGACATAAATAAAAATACAAGAAGGTATGGAAGAGAAAACACCAAGAATATAATTATGTTGAGGTGGCCGCAGAAGAATTTCCTTGCATTTGAAACCAATAAATTAAGGAAATATTCTATCAGTGGTTACATTGAAGACACAGTATGGAAGTGGGTGTGTGGATGAAAAATAAAATCATGTTAAATTTGGGAGGAAGAAGAAAGAGTGTCTGCATAAGAGAAGTGTGTAGTGGAACAAGAAAGGCTACATTGACGACAATGTTACTTGTCAAGACAAAGTGGACAATTTTGTACAATGGTTGTGGAGGTCTAATTCTTGTGGATCCACTCAGATTAGATATCACTCAAATGACATAAACTCATCCTACGAATGGACTAACCCCTACAAGGTTTAAATCCTATAAGACCATTTTAGAATTTACTCATTTTTCTACCAGACTCCAACTATCATTTCAAAAGCTAGCCCATTTCTTAGAGAAACTAGTCATGGTATTGGAAGTGATCTCCAAGGTAATGAGAGCATACCCAACTTGTGCTTTCTCAGTTCAACAATACAATGAATTGGACATTCGATATAGTGGAACTCAGACATGGAATAGGGAACTAATTATGTAGAATAAGGCAGTTGAAAGCTTTAAGAGTGAATATAGTTTAAAAGACAAGATGGATCAATGTTTATAGTACAAACGTCTTTTCCTATAATATTTCATCATATCTCAGAAATAGGATAATAGGAATAGAAAATATAGACTCCATACAAAGTGGTGGCCACTTAACTATATTTTATTACCTAAATAATGGGTTAACTTGTGCATTAGTAAGTTATGGCATTAGTTTGGAAAATATTGAGATACTTGAAAGTCGTGCAGGAGATTTTATATGAACTTTGCAATGTAATCAAGGGTGTTGAAACTAAGACTATTCCCAAGAAGAAACTGGCAATTGGGGTCAATGTTATTCCTAATAGTTCAAATACCAAATGTCATGAGTTTAATGCATTACTCAACAAAAGCTCTCCAAAGATTTGTTTGACTAGAACTCAAGTTACAACTTCTTGAAGAACAGACAGTTGGGCCTAGATTAGCATCAAGGTTGGTTTTTAAAAGTTCAACCCTTCACTAATTACATGATATTTAGTGGAGAAAACAAGAGGATACAAAAACTTATGGCATCACCATAGGTTGCCAACTATGCATATCTCATAATTAATATTTCAAGTTTTTTAGGCAGTAGATTTAATTTTGAATGTGGATTTTCCATTTAATATTTCATGGAAGACATTCTGTGGATGTTGAATGTGTTAATCGACATATAAAATGTTATTATTCAGTAAAGGAATTAGTGAAATGCAATGATAGTGAATTGAGCATGTTAACTCAGAAATCGTGAATTAAGCTATTGAATTAGGTTAGTAAAGTTCCATGATGTCATATTTTGATGAAAGTGTGTAAGTTTGGAAGATTTGAATTATGTTGCGTAATGTAAGGTGAATGCATATGGTTGGTTGGTCACTCATAATCATTTTGGGAGCATGAAAATTCAGTATTAGTTCAAAATTCAGCCTTTGCTATGCATATGTTGCGCAAACTAAGAACAATACTTTTGGAGGCCTGTAAGCATGGAAAGAAGCACTCAATGGGTTCTACACCAACACACCATCATCTCAAGTACATCCATCTAATCAGTTTTGTCTAGAATTATTTGAAACCATGCTGAGTTTGAAGACTTATACCTTCTGCTAAGCAACTGCTGTGCAAACATATCAGTCAATTTTATTTTGCAAATTTTCAAAATTTGGAGCTTTTAGAAGTAATTTTGGTTATTGGAAAGTGTTGATAAGTTTAAGGTCATGTAGTTTTATTTTCTAAACAAATATTCCAACTTGGTGGATATTTCTAAATTGTATTAGTCTTGATATAACAGTTCCTATTTTTCTTCCTAGTAAGTAAATATGCATTGTATCTAGACCATTCGAATTTTATGAAGTGAATTTGACCACCTAGAGTGGTAATTCAAATTCATCATTGTATATAATGATGAAAAGACATGCAAAATAGTTCTGGGTTGGTCAATGTGAATAAGCTAGTTTGCGAATTTTGCATTTTTGTATCATTTCCTCAAGTGAATAGAAGAAGGAAGAAGGTGTTTTGACAAGGATTCTTGTGTTAGATGTCTATTGCTATGTGTATTCTCTTTGTTATCAGTGTTTCTTATGTTTCCATGGTGTGAAATCAATTCTTCATACTCAGCTTAAGGTAATTATGTAGAATTCACTTTGTGCTCTATTTTATATTAGTTGAACATTCATGTGTTTCCTTTTCTTCTAATGGAGATTTTAATTCATCTATAGTTTGATGCTCTTATTGTCACCTTTTGATATTGCATTCACCCACTCACTACAAAGAAACTTGGTTACTTATCAACAAAGCTTCCTATCCTACCCGTGCTCAAAATATCATCATCATCCCTTATTCACATGAATCATTAACTATATTGAGCCTATTCGAAGTGGATCTTCCTTCTTTCACCTAACTTCAAAAAAAACTGAAACCTACCTTTTTTATCTTCATAACCAGCCTAAGATCAAGAAATATTTCAATCGCTTGATTAACTGAGTGAAGCCCTAGGGAGAGAGCCCTCTCCAAGGCTAGTAGGGAAGGATCAGGGCCTAAAAGTGGTATGTGGTTACCTCTAGAATTTCTCTCCTTAACCTAGGGAAATTTACAGAGTGCTAACAGACATAAGAGGAAATTTCAACCTAAAAGTGGCCTCCTAAGGAAAAATAATAAAATAATATGAAAATAATAAAACAAGAGTTATAAATTTGGAGGGAAAAGAAGAAAACTACTTTTTTTAATTGTATTTTTGGCTTATATCCTTATAGGTTTACTCAAATTTCAAGTGTAGACATTCGTTGAATGCGGAATTAAATTCCACATCCAATAGGTACCCATTATGCATACGTCTATGAAGACCCACATTGACAAAAATTGAATATAGATTAAAAAAAAGTGTGTTCTACACTTGAAATTTGAGTAAACCTATAAGGAGATAAGCCAAAAATACAATTAAAAATTTTAGTTTTTTATTTTATTTTCCCTCCAAAATGTTTACATGTAACTCTTTTTAAATTTAAAGTATTATGATTGGCTTACATTTTATGTATGTGAAAATTTCATGAGAACTTTTAATATGGAATTTCCTCTAATGTCTTGTCCCAAAATAATAAGGAAAAACATTGAAAGTTTGATCATGGTATGGTACTAATGTTGAATTTTTGTCTTGATAGGTTGTAAACCATGATAATGTGGAAAAAGTATGAATATGATGTTGATGTTGTGTATTTCATGCATGGCAAGAAATCCATAGATGTACTATGTGATTATAGCCTTCTAAAGTTTTCCATGACTTAGAATATTAGGGCTCAACTTTTTTCTCCAAGAAAGGTTTGTCTGAATGTGGAATATAGATGATTAGTGGTTTAAATTGTAGGACTAAACAATGACTATATATATTGAATATATATACCTCCTCACATTCCTATCAATGTGAGGAGTCTTGTTAGTGGTATCTATAGGTAGGTTGATTGTAGAGAGGTTTACATATCATTTCAATACACAATATTATGCTTCCAACCCATGAAAATCAAGTGAGAGGATACCTATTAAAGATATCACGCGATTCCTTCTCTGTATTACTTGAGTGCTAAGGTAAAAATTTCCACACTTCGCTTCTAAAAGAAAAATTGATGTTGCAATATAGTGTTGGCATCTAACTATATTCAATTAGAGTAAAGGGTTTCTTGAAAACATAAAAATATAGAAAAAACATTTTTTTTACTATAGAAGCATTTTGGTATCCTTCATCCTAAAATCACAAATCATGGCTCCATGTACAAGGAAGTTCAAGCCCAAGATGAATCGTTGGACAAGCTTAGTGGCAAGGTTGGGTTCCTGAGAATAGATCAATGCATATGATATGTAGTACTTTGATTGGTTGGTTGAGTAGGCCATCATGATAGATGAATGTGTATGTGGAGACCTATTACCATCACGATTGTATGTTACTACTAATGTGTAGTGAGTTGTGAAGCAATCTAGGTGAGTATGTTTGTTTTTATGGGTTTTTAAAGATTTCCATTTTTTCATATTTTGAATCATATGATATTCATATATTTTCGATGGTATAATGTAGCTAATTATTAAAATTATTATGACATATATATTGCACCAAGAATACCAAAGGGCTAGTCTCTGCTTGTCTATAGAGTAGTGAGGGAGCCTAAGCTAGAGGTGGATAAGGATAATGATTAGGAAGACCACAATGAGTTCTGATATATGCAAAGAAACCTAGAGGCATTAACTATGGGAGTTTTATTGACACACTTGGATGAGATTTCTTTAAACATGTAGTCACATATGATTGGGTTATCCAACTATATGGGTTGAGTCCTAATGAAAATCATTGTTATTGATACCAAAGGATGTTCAAATGAAAGAGAAAATTACATATTCAAATAACATATTTTTAAGCATTTCCTATGATATGTGGCATTCCTTCTGGCTCCTCACAACGAAGGAGAAATTAATTATTGAACATATTCATGTATAAATTCAAATATCTCGACAGTTTCACAAGTTGACCCAACCAGTGGACATGATGGCCCCAAGACAACTTGACCCCCCAGTTGTTTAAGATAAATAGTGCTAGTCGTGTGGCTAATTTAGATATAAAATCAGTTGTGTGAGGAAAAAAGTTTGATAAAAACCATAGATCCAAACTAAAGGAGGTGTTTTACCTTGGAATACAACCTATGGCTGGGAAGAGGTTAGATCCCAAGGCATTTGTCTAATACTGTGAAATTATAAATTTGTTGTTCCATTTTTTAAAACCTTAGAAATATTTATTTTATAGATAATGCTTTTAAATCTTCCTTTCGAAAAACACTCTTTCAAAGTCGCCTTTTGATGGTGAATGTGATTTCAAGTTGTAGTACAGTGAGTAAAAGGCTTTGAAGAAATATTTAAACAACAGGCTACTTGAAGCAGAATCTCTTGTCTTAAAATTTAGCAGAAATATGGAAGTAAGATAAAATGGAATACAGAAAAGAGGAGCGCATATTAAGGTTATTTAACTTTAACTTACAGATATCAAAATTTTAGTGAAACTATAATGCTAAAGGCCAACAACTTCATTACTCTCTTCTATAGTAAAATAACATTAACTTGAAATATAGCATGAAACACATATCACACTCAAATATGTCTTGAAGCACTTTGAAATATTTTATTAAAATCACCAAGAAGATCAAAATTACAAAGGAAATTTTGTTTCTGAGGTCCAAAACTCGAAACATCCCTTCTCCTTCAAAATTGTCTTTTATAACATAATTACAATAAGGACAGTTATGAAACTATTAACTATCAAAACTACTAACTACTTGAACTGTCTACATACTACTTTGTCCTTCGAAAACTATATTCATGAAGAGAATAAACAAAATTACATCATTTTACAAAAATGTTTTCAAATTTTTTGTTGAAGTAACAAGTGCCATTAGCTCATTGAGTCAACTGAGGTTCTGGTACAGTTGAAGACCCAAATTTTGTACTTATTGTTGTAGGTGATATCCACTCTCTACACCTCCTCCAAACTATCATATCTGAGCTTTGGCTTTTGACAAACCTGGTGTGAGCCATTGTGAAGTTGATAATCCTGCTATAAGTTGATTGTTGAGTAAAAAGAGTTCTTATTAACCACAACAATTGAAAATCCCTGTGGAAATAATTCACTATTTTTTCCCCCTTTAGAATAGTTGTTTTTTCATGTGAAGTGCCAATGTTTCTCTTGGCTTCGACCAACAAAGTTTCATAAATCTCCAAGGGAAGAAAACTTCCCTATTGATCCTAGCATGAAGGAAATTCTACTTTAGTTCTTTTGTCAAACTCAATATTAAATTTTAGAATGGATTATTTAACCTCAATCATGTTTTCCCTCTTTGAACCTTTATCTACTTCATCCTCTGAATCAATAATATCTTCACTGCCTCTTTTCAAACGTTTCTCACTTGGATGTGGAGTCTCAACCTCCATTCCTTCTGGTACAATTGTCTGGCCTCCATTTGCCAAATTTTTTACATCTAGTCGAGGTTGATGTATATAAGGAGCATAATCATTTTCAACCCTTCTATTAGAAATAATATGGTGATGATCATATGACCATTTTTCACCTAGTTGTAGTTTCATACCTTCAATAAATTCTTGCACTTCTTCCATGGCATGGTTGTTATTCACAATAAAAGGTCCTACTATTTTTTGAAATTTGAACAAATGTCCCTTCTTTTCTGGGACAAAATGCCCCTAATCAACATTTAAACTTCTCCTAATGAACCCCAAATAAAACAACCTCATAGGCACAAATGTAGGAAGTCTGTAAGGGACAACCTTAGCTCCATATTGTCTAATCTCATAATGATCTTCAACCTGGAACTAATCACCCACTTTAACATTTTTTCTAAGATGAATGAGAGATTGAGCCTTCGGAAAAATACAAGGTGGGGGAGAGCCATTATAATGGAATAAGCAACTGACAAGAAAGAAGTAGTGAAATATATAAACACCTCATAATTAGCATGACTTCTTATGATATCTATCTGAACCACTATTGACTTCTTGGTTTTAATCTCTCCATATGAGTATACAAGAATAGGTAGGTTACCAATGAGGAAAATATAAAACATCCAGTGAGAGCAAGGTTTGTTAATTGTGAATTAACCATTTTTTCCCAATAAGTAGGTATATCAAATATTGTCTTGGGTTGCAACATTAAATTAAACATCCCCATAATGGCCCAGTCAATGACATGTGTATCCTCCCTTCCCAAAACCTTGGCAATAATTTTAAAAATTGGATTTACATCTTCGGTAAAAATTTCAAGAGAAAATTGAGTAGGTTCCATAGGAGAATGTTCCCTTGAGGGCATTAAAAAGAAAGTCATCTGGGCATAGTCTTTCCCATATAGGTTTTGAAAGGTTGACAACAAGGTTTCCTCTAAAAATGATGTGTAAGAACTTGAAGAGGGAAAAAATAGAGCTTTTTGAATTAACAGAGAAGACAATTGGAAAATATTTTCACATATTTTGTTCATCACTAAGCATTTCTGTGGGTAGAGACCAGAGACTAACCAATAGATGAACTCAAGGAAAACAAAGGTTGGAGGAATTATGGCAGAAAAAAGTCCAAACTTGACAATTGCAGTATACACTGAGGATTCCTTATGGTTGAATATGATACGTTGGTGAAGTTCTATTAAATCCAGGGAGAAAATTGGGTTGAAAACATCCCTCTTGGTGTCCATGAGAGGAATGTGAGAGGAAGACCCTGCTAACACTGCTTTCTTTGACATTTTTACAATATAAACAAGTGGGAATGATTGGTAATTACCTGATTACTGATTGACTGATGATGACTTTAGCTTTGATTTGGACAACTGCGACGTGTTACAAATACGAAGAACTCAAAATGATAAAATGAAGGGAATGAGGGTAACGATATTTATGGGAAAACGATTAATAAATGCGTATGTGGCATGTATGAAATATGATGTGGTGAAATGACTCGATGAAGTGACGGGGTAACATGGTAATGACATGGTAGTGACAGAGTGATACACGCTTGCTTGTTGTAGCTTTATGGAGGCACACACTAGTATATAGAAATCCCACCTTAGTGCTCCCATAATTGATATCAACCGTCCATCTGTAGTCAGCCATAATCATTGATGGAGATTTACGAGGGCACCTAATGGCATAAACGGTGTGCAAGTTTTGTTTTTGGGTTTGCGCCATTGGATGGGCCCGACAACCTTGTCTTACTCTGGCCAACAAGTCATTTGATGTTTAATCTGCATGAAATTTTAATACACTTGGGCCCACCATAATAACACGTTAACATTGCAATTTGGTAAAGACTTGACCTTATTTTATTTTTTTCCTCTTATTTTATTGGAATACACACACACACACACACACACACACACACACACATATATATCTTTTTAACATATGAGGAAAATAAAAATGAGCTACAACAAGAGGAATGTCAAGTTTGACACAAGATTTGAGTTGAGAAAGGAAAGGACTAAGTTGAGCTAAGGTCAAATTTGGGGAGAAACATGAAGGAAGCTAAGTTGAGGAGTGTTTTTGGAATAATTTTTGGGAAAAGGTTTAATCTCTTTTGAAGGCATGTTGATGCCAAGTTCAGCTCTGTGTTCAGGCCGAGTTTAATTATATTTTACACCTATCTATATTTAGAACGAGTCTTGTTGAGGAAGTCAAAAGTTGATAGAGGATAATTTCTATTTAGGTTTGAGGCCAATTTTCAGCCCTATTTGAAGCCTGTCTCTTTTTAGAATTATTACTATTGAGGAATTCAAATGATGGCAAAGGCCAAGTTTTTTTCTAGTTGAGAGTCTGAGTTTTTTCAAGCAAGCCTAGATATGTGGGCTAGGTATTGAAGGAGGTCAAGAACTAGGCTAGGAAAAATCCTTGTGTAGTCGCCTGAATAGGAGTTGGAATAGGCCAGAATTAACCCTCTTAATGTAGGAAAAATTCTCTATTTGTAGAAACATGAAGAAAAAAATCATTTCAATGCTCATCCTAGGCTGAGACTCAAGTGGTGTTGCAAGTCGAGTATAGTTTGTTGTTGCAACAACTCGGGTGGGGTTACCCAAGTGGCGTTTCATATTTATTTATTTTTTGGGTTGGCTTTGGAATCCATACCTAGGTATAGGGTAAAACACCATGTAAACATGGTATTATATTGTGGGGTGGCTTGGGAAGCCATACACGAATGTTGAGAAGGATCACATCTAATACATATCTTTGGATATTTGTGAGAGAATCAGTTTGAGAAACCACACCAAAGCTTGCAGTAGGCTATGACTAGTAAGTATTGGTACCAAAAAATTAGAGTGGTTTTCTTAAATGAATGATACTACACCTTTAGCAAGACACAGTACCTTGGAATGGTATGACACAAATGATGAGAACCCTGCTACGTGGTATGTGATGTTTGGAAAAGGATAGTGAAAGACCCGCATAGTGAAATATCACAATACGACCAACATAATGGAAGACTAGAAATGAAGAAATGTAAAGCTTGTTGTTGCACATATTGATCGTGGAAGGTCATTAAACAAAAGAAAATAATTGCCGTTTAAATTTCCAAGGGCAACTTGAATAAGTAGGAGAAATTGTGAAGTATCTTGAAGAAGTAGATTGGTGCTTACAAATTACTAAGTTGATGGTCAACTCAGGAGATTGGAGACTCTTGTAGGTTGGGGCTTACGAACTTGCTGAGTTGGTGATCAGTTAGAGGACTGAAATATCATGTAGGTTGTTGCCTACAAAAGTTGTAAGTTGCTTCTTACTTTGTACAAGGATGTTTAGTAGGCTACGACTAGTAAGTATTGGTACAAAAAAATTACAGTGATTTTTTAAATGAATAAGGTTGCACCTTTAGCAAGACACAATACCTTGGATAGTATGATACAAATGATGAGAAACCTTCTACATGGTATGTGAAGTTTTGAAGAGGAAAGTGAAAGACACACATAGTGAAATATCAAAATATGCCGAACATAATGGAAGACTAGTAACGAAGCAATGTAAAGTTTGTTGTTGTGCATATTGACCGTGGAAGGCCATTAAATAAAGGAAACGATAATTTTTGTTGAAATGTCTAAGGAACAACTTGAATAAGCAGGATAAATTGCGAAGTATCTTGAAGAAGTAGATTGGTGCTTACAATGTACTGAGTTGGTGCTCAACTTAGGAGATTGGAGTCTCCTGTAGGTTGGGTCTTACAAAATTTCCGAGTTGGTGATTAGTTAGAGGATTGAAATATCATGTAGGTTGGTGACTGCAAAGGTTGTAAGTTGGTGCTTACTTTGTATAAGGATATTTACTAAAATATTTACAAAGATAAATTGTATAAGTGGTTCTTATATAAATATCTTTGCTTTATGATTTATGTGTATCAAATGTTTTAAAAAAGAGGAAAGTTGTTAATAGTAAGAAAATATCGATTCATCCCTTCCCCCCCCCGCCCCCAATATTTCCAACAATTGGAATTATATCCAAGTTCCTTCAAACACAACCTAACAACTAGAAGGTAGACTCGAAAAATACATATGGAAAAGTCAAGAAGGAACAAATCCAAACCCCCTAGAGAAGTCTCCTCCATAGTCATGAACATATAACCTTTTAAAGAATATTAATACAATCATAAGAGACAATTTGATCCAAATGGCTTCACCATTGAAATTGATTTGAAAGAATAATTTGTGGATGCATATGAACAAACAGATAAACTTAGAGAAGAAAATATAAGGCTTAAAGGTAAATTGCAAAATCATGAGAAGAATAATCATAAGATTGATAAAACCAAAGTTTTCCTCTTAGGAATTTAAGAAGCATAAAAGCGAGAAGAAATGTTGACAAGGTAGTTGAAGGAAAAGGTTGATAATTATGAGAAGCTAGAAGAAGAATTTAATAAAAAAAAAAAGAGCAAGAGAAAAAATTGAAGAAGTCATCTCTTTGAAAATTCAACTAGAAGAAGCAAAGAGAACAAAAGAAGTGATGAAAAATCTAACTGAAGGAAAAAGAAAAAAATTGTCAGAAGCTTGAAGCCAAGATTTTCTCATTAAGGAACGAAGTAGATAAGCTCAACAAGAACTTGAAACATTCTAAAATGTTGGATGATATTCTCAAGAGTAAAAGATCATATAAAAAATAGGTATTGGTTATGTGGGTGACATCATACAAAGAATATGCAAGACTTAAGTCACCATAAAATAAAATTAAAGAAAAACATGAAGGACATGCTAATATTCTTCAAATCCCCAACCACAATGGAAGTAAGGGAAGAAATCAATATGAGTTTAGAAGATTTACTACACCTAGAAGATATGTTGATGCCCTCAAGGGATCCCTACATAATACAATAAACAATGAAATAAGTGACAAGGATCAACAAAGAGTTATTCTCCAAAGAGAAATAACTTCAAAATAAATGCTTCATCAAGACAATCCTTCTCACCCAAGCATCAAAATATGATTCTTGGCCATTGTTTTTCATGTGCAAACTTTAGACATAAATAAATGGATTATAGAGCCTCTGGATGGGATGATTATAGAGGCCCTTATCATACCTCTAGAATAAAAATTGTAGGTAATCAAATCAAAATTCCTAAAGGCAACAACATCATAAATCATAATTTATTTGCTTCCCTATTCAAGTACAATAGAAAATGTAACAAATACCACAATTTTGGGAATATAACACATGACGAGACAAGTAGCATGAGATGATTTCCTAAACAAACAAAAGAATAAGATATTGCTACTAGACATAAAGAAAAGTACAGAAGGTATGGAAGAGAAAACACCAAGAAGATAATTATGTTGAGGTGACCATATAAGAATTTCCCTTCATTTGAAAACAAGAAATTAAGGAAATCTTGTATCATTGGTTATATTGAAGACATAGTATGAAAGTAGGTGTGTGGATGAAAAATAAAGTCATGTTAAATTTGAGAGGAAGAAGAAAGAGTTCCTTCATAAGAGAAGTGTTTAGTGTAACAAGAAAGGCTAAATTGACGACATGGTTACTTGTCAAGACAAGTTGGACAATTTTGTACAATGGTTGTGGAGGTCTAATTATTGTGGCTCCACTCAGAATAGTTATCACTAAAATGACAGAAACTCATCCTATAAATGGACTAACCTCTACCAGGTTTGAAGCCTAGAAGACTATTTTGGAATTTACTCATTTTTCTACCCAGACTCCAACTACCATTTTAGAAGCTAGCCCATTGCTTAGAGAGACTGGTCATGGTACTAGAAGTGATCTCCCAGGTAATGAGAACATACCCAACTTGTGCTTTCTCAATTCAACAATATAGTGAATTGGTTATCCGATATAGTGGATCTAAATCATGGAATAGGGAACTAATTATGTAGAATAAGGTAGATGAAATCTTTAGGAGTGAATATAGTTTAAAAGACAATATGGATCAGTGATCATAGTACAATTGTCTTTTCCTATAATATTTCATCATATCCAAGAAATTGGATACCAAGAAAAGAAAATATATACTCCATACAAAGCAGTGGTCACTTAACTATATTGTAGTACCTAAACGATGGGCTAATTGGTGCATTAGTAGATTATGGCATTAGTTTGGAAAAAATCGAGATACTTGAAGGCGGTGGAGGAGATTTTATATGAACTTTGCAATGTGAGCAAGGGTGTTGAAACCAAGACTACTCCCAAGTAGAAATTAGCCTTGGGGGTCAATGTTATTCCCGATAGTTGAAATACCAAAAGTCATGAGTTCGGTGCATTACCCAACAAAATCTCTTCAAAGGTTTGTTTGTGTAGAACTCAAGTTACAAATTCTTGAAGAACAAACAATTGGGCCTATATTAGCATCAAGGTTGGTTTTTAAAAGGTAAACCCTTCACTAATTACATGATATTAAGTGGAAAAACAAGAGGATACAAAAACTTATGGCATCACCATAGCTTGCCAACTATGTATATCTCATCATTAATATTTGAATTTTTTTAGGTAGTAGATTTAATTTTGAATGTGAAATTTTCATTTAATCTTGCATGGAAGACATTATGTGGATGTTGAAGGTGTTAATCGGCATATGAAATGTTATTATTCATTAAAGGAATTAGTGAACTGCAATAATGGTGAATTGGGCATGTTAACTTAGAAATATTGAATGAGGCTAGTGAAATTAGGCTAGTGAATTAGGCATGTGTCCTTTCCCTTTATCCATAATCCCCCTTGGCGAAAAAAATATTGGAATCCAATCTTCCTTTGATGTAGGATTTTTTCTAGATGATAGTGTTAAACAATTGGACACATGTAATGTCTTCAGGGGGAGATTTGTATATGTGAGGCACTATTTAGTAATGTATTAGCTAGAAGAATTTGATCAAGTCCAAAAACATTGTTTACAAAGGTATTGAAATTTGAAGTTGTAATGGAGAAAAATGAAGAGCTTGAAAAACAAGTATAGTAGAGATCAAGGCTAGAGAATCGTAGTCTCATGATTAGGATAGAGGATAAAACACAATGTTTTCCCCATATGGGTCAAATTATAGTTCCCTATTGGTGACTATATGGAAGCAGGGTTGTTGTTAATTTTATATGTGGGGTTCTTGTTGCAGCCAATTCTAGTTAAAATGGCAATCTCCTTGTTTAGTATTCATTTGACCCTGCATTAGTCCTCTTAGGTTTTTATTCAATGCTCAATTTTCATACCATTTTTTTACAGAATGATTAATTGGAGGAAGGTGACAATGTCCTCCTTTGTCTAACTTCATGAATTGGAGAGTTCACATAGAGTAGAGCAATGAAAATGGTGAAAACTATGCCTAAACACAATCAAAAGTTGATGATGAAACTATGACATCCATGGTTCATCAATAGCCCCCATATTTTCTCTTTGAAATACCTCAAATATCCCTATGAAGTACAAATTCATGGGGGTCAGTCCTCATTGACAAAAAAATAGGAACACTAGTCGGGAAGTGTTGAAAAGTTTCTAACAAGGGGATAACCATTTACTATTGATGTCACAGGGGGGGACAATGTAGACAAAGGGAGCAACTAAAAGGAAGTATGGATAGAACATAGAAAGGGGGAGAAAATGTTAGAAGGAGTTTATATCGAAGTGTTGAGATCAATAAAAAACGGGGATATTATTGAAAATAGTTGTTATTGATGTCAAAGGTTGTCCAAATGAAAGATAAAATTACATCGTCAAATGAGTGTTGGCCTACCAACAACTCCCCTACATTTTGGTTCAGAATTAAGGGACCCCCATTGAAAATTTTAGAAAAAACCCCCTTTATTTAATTGGTCAATGTTTTCTCTTTTCTTCATTTGACTTTGATGCTTCTTGATTCTTCAAGGTTTCGTATGGTGTGTTCGTTTATATCCTTACGATTATCACTTTGATTACTTGATTTAACTTGATTGAATAAACCTATTTTAGTTTCTAACACTCTCATATTTGGTGAGTCTCTTTTGAATTTTTCTAATGACTAGAATTATGGCACATTCCTAATCTAGGTAGCTCTAGAAATGCCCAGAAATTAAAGAGGGCTCAAGAAAGGTTCAAAAATAAAAGTACTTGGATTAAAATGACTATGGGACTATATCAAAGAGTTCATCGCAACATATCCAACAGTGCAAACGATACCTCAATCCGAGTTCGTATGCTCAATATATTCACAGTAAAAGTTTTGTTCAACTAGGCCCACAAGCTAAACTTGGCATAACGCCAACTGAAATAGGAAGGAAGCTAAATATAGCAGAACCACTAAATTTGGTGGCCACTAACTAGGCAATAATTTTTAACTTCATGGCGACACTTTTTGATGGTCGAAAGGGGTGAAATTGTCGCCTCTTTAAAATTTTTGGTGACCTCTAAAAATCGACGGGTGGTTTTTTAATTGTTATTTAAAAAAATTGTGTGTGTGCGTGTGTGTGTGTGTATTAAAAATAGGTTTATGGGCCCGACAAATCCACCATCCCTCCCATTGTCATAGTATATTATATGCGGCCAATGGTCATTACAATAAACTGAGGTTTGCGGGGTTTGAAGCTGCCTGACTAGCTAGTCGGCCTGCCAACCAAGCGACCCCATACCAATACCAATACATTATAACGAAAATGCGCCAAATTTGTGTATATTTTCCAACCACATAGGGGTACCTCAAGGTTTGATCCCAAGACCTCCCCTAACATATGTGCCCTAATTTAATGTTGTTAGCCAATGGGCCAACAACCCACTCATTGAAGGTTTCATTTGATAATATATATATATATATATATCCCACAATTCATTCAATCACGGAAGAGGTTGAGCAGGAGAACAGAGGTAGCATGGAACCCTGATGCCCATCACTTGGGTGAAACCCTGACAGGAAAAATTTCAAGATAGAGGGAATCTTTACAATATTTTTTTTTTTTTGCAAAATGTTGAGGAATCTTTAGATTCCCTTAAAGGCTGATTTTTGACAGAGGCGAAACAATGCTAACTTTATACTCATTTTTCTCATTTTTTCACAAGGAATATAGTGGTGAGGACATATTCATCAATTATGGCCAAATTTGAGTCAACCCACAGGAAGGAATCTTTGGGGAATCTTTGAGATTCCTAGGGGTCCAGATTTTGACTAGAGCAAAAAGGAGTTGCGTTTATAGTCATTTTTCATGATTTTTCACCAAAAATTCAATGATGCAACCCATTTATTCAATATATTTGTGTATTTTTAGGTGAAGGTATAAGGTTCCTCTTATATTTTGTATGCAATTTTATTTCCTCTAAAGATTAATGAAAGAGGACTCCCCACATTTAGTAGGGCCTGGAGATGTAACCCTAACTGGGTGAACTCCATTATCAACTTGTTTGTGCCTTTGTTTTCTCAAGGTTGCTTTTGAATTCCACTTCTTTTATGTGTATGCATAATATGGTTACATGCTCTTTTAAATGCAATTTTGTATGCATCATTGAAGTGAAAAGATCTGGATCAAGTTTAGTATCAAAGCGAGTCTTCTATTGATGTGGATTGCAAGTGCATGATAACAAGGGAAAATATCCACAGAGGTGAAGCAAAACTTAAGTCCTTTGATCCAAAAGTGGGGTGTACAACATGAAGAAGGAAAATGACATATGAAGATGCTAAATTGGAGGAATAGAGAAATTTTCACAAGATCTTCTACACCATAGCAAAAAAATTTGACAAAATGTTTACAGAGTATGAGAAGACAATGGTGAAGAAAGAGAAGAAAGAACCAGATGATCATATCTCAGTCAATCAAGGAGGAGGATAAGAGCCTCTTGATCCCCCCATCTCCATCTAGTAGTAAATGCTCCACTTCTTCCTCATCTTCTCATCGTTCTAAAGTAAAAAAACTCATAAAAATCATTTTTTCGAGTTTCCGCATACAACAAATCAAAGAAGATGAGGCAAAGATCAAGTTTGCATCCCTTCAATTGAGTGGCATTGCTCTCATATGGTGGGAAGGCAAGAAGCAGAAAGGTGGTAAGAGTAATTGTAAACTTCTTTCATCTTGGTCCAAGTTTGTTTCTGGTTTAAGAAGATAGTTTTACCCATTGGGCTATAGGCAGAAGACCATGATGAAATGGAAACATTTGAAACAAAGTAAAGATCAAAATGTTCAAAATTTTACAGAATATTTTAGGAAATAAGCATTAACATTGATTGTTCCATTAGACTCTCCTAAAATGTTGATGAATTACATTGCCTAATTGCATGGTTGTTTGTGTCATTAATTGTTATTATTTGAACCTAAAACTCTAAATGAAGCTAGTGTGAAGGATTTCCATCTTGAAAGTGTTAAATTTTTAGATTGTTTTATGTTGTTTCAATTACTTCAACCCAAATCAATTATTCATTTAGATATGCATCCAATTATTAACAATGTTTCTAATCATAAACAGTAATTAAATATAGAACAAAATATGCAAGGACAAATGAGACAATAGCACAACCATAAGAGACAACAGATTGGTCAAAAACGAGGGGAAAACCCCACTATGGGGGAAAACCCTTTCAAATATTCTTCTTATTAGATTGTCATCAAATGTTTCAGCAGAGAGTACAATGAGCCCAATACATAATCATCCAGTAAAGATTTACCCAATACAAATCAGAAGCAGACTTCCAGAATTACTGTACAATAGAGATAAACCTTCCAGCCTTCATACAACTATGGTCAATTGTGGTTAATTGTCAAACCCTAGCTCATAACCCTATTCGCACTCATCAAGATATTCTATGAGTAACTCTGATTTCTCGGTCACTCTCAGAGGCACTGTATGTGAGCGGTTATGACTGCTTGATCACTCCCTAAAGCATGGTAAGCGAGCAACTAGGTGATGAGCCTCGGTATTGCAGAAAGGATGCTACAACTCCTAGGGCTACCAAATTTACTTTATGAACCTGGGGTTTTGTACAAACTTGGAGGTGACAGTTCTATATGAATAGTAGATGCAACAATATACTCTTGTCACTTTTCAACTGGGGCAATAGACCACTAGGGTTACAAACCAATCTTCTATTGACAAGAAGGAGTATGACTACTAACAGTGAATGTAAAGCTAACTGTAATACAAGAAAGTAAATGCTTGTCTACTGAGGAAATGAAAGTTACTAAAGGGAAATTGCAACGAAATGCCATGAAATCATCTAGCTAGGAAATCCTTGATGTGACATTCCAACGTGGCATGTTGACTGGGAGTTTACTTTTTGTCTTTGAGTTGAGGGTGGCCAAGTTAACTGGCCACCTCCATCTTATAAAAAGAAACTTTTTCACATTCGTATATTTTTATCATATTATTATGCGGGGAAGAGTTTGGATGAGGTTCCATATCTGTGCCTACCTTTGTTGGTCAATCCATGCTAGAGGATGACCTTGTTGTGCTTCTTGTTTAGGTAAGTGCCCTCCCTTGTTCTTTCTTGACTTCTTCTTGCTAATGTAGTTGTCTTATTGTTGTTTCCTGTGTGCAGGTGATTGGTATCCTTGTTGCTCTACTGCTAAGCTCTGGACAAGATTAAGAAGTGATGTTGGATCTCCCTATTTTCATTGGTGGTGAAGGAGAATGCAACTTAGGCTTGTTGCAGTCATAAAACATGCTGCTACAGGAGATCCTGTAGTTGCTACAAGAAACCCTGTAGCTTCCTTTCCTTCATTAGTTTTTATTTTATTTTTTCACTTAGAGGGAGGCTAGGTGGTGGTGTAGGAGTTGATAAATGGTGGTCAAGTAGATGGAGTGATGGATGGGTGAGGCCAATGATGAAATGTCCTTTGGATTCTCCTTTTTTTCCTATGTTTTTTATGGACACGGGGACAAGCATGGGCATGAGTTGATGTTGGGTGAGAGATGGTGAGATGTAGGGTCCCTTTTTTTAACCTAGAATAGGTTTGCATCATTGTTTTCCAATAAGGACCCCTTTTCTATAGTATTTAAGGACATACTATAGTACTATAGGATCTTCCTGTAGTAGCTACAGGACATCCTGTAGAAAGATTGAAAAATGCTCAAAAATTCGTTTTTGATGCCTGAAAGTGGAAATGGATGACGGGTACATGATAAGCATGCACGAAATGAAGTGGATGGAGGAAGAATTGAGGTAATGCTTGGCTTGTTGTCCCTAGAAATTTGAGTCCTTTGTTGTATTTGAAAACTTGAAAAATCACAAAATTTTATTAGTGTCCAGGTTTGAGGTCCCCACCATGCCAATTTTTTTTTTTTTTGAAAGACACACAGGTTGCTTCAAGGATATTTTCAACTAGAGAGTTGGGCCTCAGTTGCCTCATAGAGGTTTTCACCTACATCCCTTATTGTTTTTTTTTTTTTTTTCAAAAATAAAAACAACTTTCAGGAATTGGGTGAGCTGGAAGTTGATACACTTCCAATCACATTCACTTCCTTATTGATGGTAGTGATGAAATCCTCCCTTGAAAGAGGTATTTTATAGACTTTCAATTTGTACCCATTGAAAAGAAAGGGGATACCTTCTTCATCAATGGTCCTGATTTTCACAGCCCCATCTTCATGGCACTTTTCTATCAAATATGGGCCCAACCACATGGTTATTAATTTTCCTTTGAATTCCTTGAACCTGGAATCATATAGCAGCACCCGAACTCCTTGAAAAACTTTGTCCTTGATTTTCTTTTTGTGCCAAACCTTTCTCTGTACTTTAATAACTTCAGTGTGTGGGAGGGCTTGCATCCTGAATTAATCCAAACCATTGAGCTGGAGAAACCTCTCTTGCTATGCCTTTGTAACATCCAAATCTAGTTGTGCTACCATTCTCAAAGTATTGTACTCAAACAAAATGGACAAAAAAGCCTTCTTTCCATAGACCAAGTCATAAGGGGTGAAGCGAGTGGTTGTCTTCCAGGTTGTATTATAGGCCCAAGTGGCCTCCACTAGTCTGTCAACCCAATATTTTATGTTGCTGCTCATAACCTTGGTGAGGATTCTTTCCAATGCTTTGTTAGTAACCTCTACTTATCCATTGGCTTGAGGATGATAAGAATTTGACTTCATGTGTTTGATCTTATGTTGCCTTAACAAATTCGCAATCGTGTGTGATGTGAATTGAGCTCCCTAATCTGTGACTAGTTCCCTAGGGTACCCAAACTTGTAAGATACATTCTCCCTTAAGAACTCAACCACTTCCTCTTTTGTTTCTACCTTGATAGCCTTGGTCTCAGCCCACTTTGTCAAATAATCAGTGCATACAATTATGTAATTTTTTTCCCTTGATGGTGGATCAATGGGCCCAATGAAATCCATGCGCCACTTGTCAAATGGCTCTAGAGTCACCTAAGGTTGCAAAGGCATTTCATCCTTGGGAGTAGGTATCCCCATTCTCTAGCATTGATCACATTGACTGGTGTATCTTATTGCATCTTGGAGGAGAGTGGGTCAATAGTAGTTAGATTTCAGTACCTTGAAGGTTGTCCTCTTGGCTGCAAAGTGACCTCCACAAGGCCCATCATGATAGGCCAGAAGGATGTCAAAGACTTCCTCCTCCCTGACACATATCCTCAAAATTTTATCTGGGCCATGGAGAGAGAACTATAATAGAAAATAAATGCTCACCTAGAATTTTATCATCAACCATTCCTTCCTCACTTGTAGGCAAAGAAATTCTAGACAAAAACTCAATAGCTACATTTGCTCTACCAGGCTTATCAATGATAGTTAGATAAAACTGTTGTAATAAAAGAAACCATCTAATAATTTTGGCATTCACATCAGACTTGTTCATCAAATATTTGATAGCAACATGGTCAGTATGTACAAAGGTTTGATAACCAGTTTTGTATTGTCTAAATTTGTTCAAGGAATGGACAATAGTTACGAGCTCTTTTTCAGTCACAATATAGTTCAATTCAGCCTTGGAAATATTTTTGCTAATGAATTAAATGGCATAAGGAAACTTGTCATCTATATGGCCTAGTGCTGTGCCTATATCTTTGTCAGAGGCATAAGCATGGATGTGGAAAGGAAGAGCATAATTTGGGCCTCGGAGTATGGGTGCAGTAATCAACTTTTCCTTTAAGGTTTCTAGGGCCTCTTGCCAGCTTTCTGACCAGCGAAAGTCAGAGTCTTTCGCTTGTAGTCCAAAAAATGGTCAGGCTACTTTGCTAAAGTCCTTTATGAATCTCCTATATTATATAGCTAAGCCCAAGAAACTTCTGACATCCCTTTGCTTCTGAGGAGTATGGACCCTCTTTATGATGGCAATTTTATTTGGGTCCACCTGAAGTCCTACTTGGGATATTGAGTGACCTAGAACAATTCCCACATTCATCAAGAACTCACTCATCAAGAACTTACACTTCTCAGACTAAGGGATAGGTTCATTTTAATCCACTTATTTAATACTTTCTCCAAGTTAGAGAGAGCCTCCAAGAAATCACACCCTGAGGGAGTGAAATCATCCATATAGATCTCTACAAAGTCATGGACTAGCTCTGCAAATATGCTCAAAACTTCCCTTTCAAAAGTGGTAGGGGCATTATATAATCCAAAAGCAAGGACCCTATAAGAAAAGCTACCCCAAGGAAAAGTGAATGTGATTTTATCTTGGTCCTCTGGGCTGATCTAGATCTGATTGTAACCACTAAATCCATCCATGAACGAGAAGAACTTCTTCCCTGCAAGACATCCAAGACTTGATCAATGAAAGGTAGAGGGAAATGGTATTTTTTAGTGCCTCTATTTAAATTTTTGTAGTACACACAGATCCTGCATTTTCTATTCTTCTTTGGGATTATAACTAGAAGGGACACCCACACACTATCTGAGATGGGGTAAATGGATCCTACATCCAACAACTTCTGCAGTTCTTCTTTAACTATGTCTTTGAGGGCCGGGTTCATTCTCCTCTGAGGTTGGTCCATTGCTTGTAGCCTTCCTTGGTGTAAATGTGGTGAGTACACATAGAAGGGTGCACTCCCTTCATTTCATTATAACTCCAGGAAAAGGGATCCAGGTTCTCTCTTAGCAGGTCACATAACTCCTTTTGTTAATGTGCAGAGAGAAAGGGGTTGCTTTTCAATGTTTTAGCTAGACCAAATTCTATCATCTTGACATAAGTAGGACTTCAGTCAGCTAGGCACAAATCATTCCAATGTTTATCTTCAGATTTATTTACTAACTAATCAAGGGACATGATGTTGGGGGGTTGATTATGGAGTATTTGATCAATTAGGTCATCTTCATCATGTTTCCCCCCTCCTATAATAACATCTATGGTATAGATTGGGTAAGGTGTGGCATGGTATACTTCATATTCCTCCTCCTCTACCAACCATTAGGGTAAGTCATGCTCTAGACATGGTTGAGCGGGAGAGTACAAGACCAATGTTTGGTCAAATGACCATTTTTAATGGTCATATTCCCAACCCTGCAACTTATGTAAGAATCAGCAGTGGCTAGCCACGGCCTTCTAAGGATGAGAGGATAACCATTGAATTTTTTCTTAGGTTGAAGAACTAAGAAGTCAGCAGGGTATTCCCAAGAATAAATGGAGACCATCACATCCTCAACAACTCCCTCAGGAGCTACTATGGATCTCTCTGCAAGTTGCAAGACTGTTGTGGTCTTCCTTAATGATCCTTGGAGATTCAGTTTAAGCATGGTCTCCTTAGTCATCACATTAATGACATCCCCAAGATCAATCAAGGTATGGGGGAAAATGATGCCATCAATATGCACATCTACCACAAGACTTCCAGGGTCTAGATACTTTGGATCAATATGCACATCTACCACAAGACTTCCAGGGTCCAATGACATTAATGATAGGGGTGTCTTTCTTTTTCCTCCCAGGATGTTTGAAGCACTTCTCCTTAATTAACTTGTTGTATATGGGGACATCATTGATAGCTCAAAGGAGTGGGATTTTAACACACAAGTTTTTCAATTCACCCAGAAGTTCAGTCTCTTCTGGGGCATGTTGGATAGGATGGATTAGTCTCTCAAGAAAAGAAGTTGGATTGGCTTGAGGAACACTCTCTTCCTTTTCCTCTTCAAGCTCCTCTGGTGGAGATGGAGGTTGGTTATTTGGAAGCACTCTTCCATGCCTGAGGTTTATTTCTTGAATTCCATAGCATATGCAAGGTAGGATGTCTCTCCACTATAGACTTATTATGCCTACTTGTTGTTCGAGTTTGAATTTGGTTGAGTAGACATCTGAGGTTGCTTAGGTGGAGCAAGGTGAAGGAGTTGTGGTTGAGATGGAGGTGGAGGTAGTAAGGTTGGAGCTAGCTTGAATGGGGGCCTCCACCCATGTGATGGCATATTCCACTGAAGTTGTGGGGGAGCATATGGCTGAAATGATTGATTTGCAAGTTGGGAATGTTATTGAGGTGCATAAGACTAGGGAGAAGTTGCGGACCATGAAGGATGAGTGGGAGGACAACAAGGGGGGTGTATGCATTCTAATTAGGGTTTTAATATGAATAGGATGCCCCTTCCATGCCTTGTTATTATGGTCAAGGTCCTTGAGGCATCCTTTGGTTGATATAGAAGAGTTGTTCAGTCACACCTTTGGTACCTTGATACACTTCTTTCAATCTAGGAAGAGAAGGAAACTTATCCGTGGAGTGGTTTTCCTCATAAAGCGAGAAGATCTGTATAAGATTCAATGGACATTCATTTCTAGGGTTCCTTCTAGTGCATCTAGGGAAAAAGATAACTAAGGATCTCTTTGCTTCCTCCTACTTCCTCTTGATCTTCATGGTATCCATTTGTAGAGCAAGGGTATGTATCATTTCACTCTTAAAGTCCTCTTACATGTTCCCATTTTCACTTTTGATGGATGTGTCAGAGAAGGCCGAACTAGCAAAAGCTTGACTAGCCCTACCCTTCTTTCTAGCTTCCCTAGAATGATTTTTAAAACTATCTTGATATCATCATAAGATAGTTGTTAGCTGTCCCCTTCTGGCAGCATGTTTAGGGTTTTTAGGATATCTTCCCTGATCCCTCTAAGAAGTACTAACTTGAGTGATTCAAAATAAAGGATGCATCTGGCCCTTTTGTAGCTGAGTTGGAACCTTTCCTCATAATCTTCCAAGGATTCATCATGTCCCAAGGTCATTCTGAAGATTTAATCTATGTTATCCTTAGACATATAGTAGTCCCTATACTTGTCATTGAAGGATCGTTGCACCTGAGACCAGGTAGTGATGTTGTCCCCAGGTAAACCCATGAACTAGTGCAAGGCTGCATCCTTAAGGGTGGATGGGAATAAATTCAACTTCTAGTCATCAAAGGTATAATCATAAGTTCTGCAGATGATAGCAAACTCAAACAAGAAGGTATCAAGGTCTTTTGAGGTTAATCCATGGAAGTGAGGAAGGGCAGAGGGGCTTATGTTTTTCATACTATCATCTCCATTAGTCTCCCTAATGGGAAAAGCACCTTCATTTCTATTTTTAGCCATTTTATAAGTGTGTAGAAAGGTTTCTTCTTCTTCTTCCCCAATAGGCTCTTCAAAGATATCTAGTTATTCAACTAATGGGTCCTCTAGCTCACCTATAATTAGAGAGGGAATCTGACAGCCACCAAAGAAGAGGGAAGGTTGATGGCCTGATGGTGTGGGGGTATTTGGAAAAAAAATTCCTAAATTGTCTTTGCTCCTATGAGGCATGAAATAAATTGTGCTTTTTTTCTTTAGAATTACTTGCAAAATAGAAAGAAATCAAAAATTGCAACTATCTATTGAATTCAAAATAGAAAGAAAGAAACGATTGCAACTATTTACTAAATTTCAAATAAAAAGGAAAGAAATTACATCTACCTAGACACCTCCTCAGCAACGACACCAAAAAAGTGATGAGCCTCAGTATTACAGCAAGGACGCTGCAACTCCTAGGGCTACCAACTTTACTTTATCAACCCGAAGTTTCATACAAACTTGGAGGTGACAATGCTATATGCAATGTAGATGCAATAGTCTACTCTTGTCACTTTTCAACTGGGATGATAGACCACTAGGGTTTCAAACCAGTGTTCTATTGACTAGAAGGAGTCTGAGTACTAACAGTGAATGTAAAGCTAGCTCCAATACAGGAAAGTAAATTCTTGTCTACTGGGGAAATGAAAGTTACTAAAGGGAAAATGCTATGAAATGCCATGAAATCATCTAGCTAGGAAATGGCATAAACGACTTGAAAAAGAGAACTAATCTAACCTTGCATTTTATCATCTAGTTATTTGGACTAACTAGACATGGATATTTATTCTATCACTCTATGATTTATATATGCATGCACTAACTATCTCATGTTGAAATTGCAGAAAAAAAAAGAGTCTTTTGATTTATAAATTAGAATGTAAATGCTTGGTTATGTTTTATGATCTTTGCAGGGGAGAGAGGCATGGGAGAGCTAGTCTCAGATGGCATCGAGAGGCATGGAGATCAAGTGGAGGGCCTAACTTATGCTCATACTATCACGTCTACTAAAAAAAGGTTTAAACAGGCTACTACAGGAGATCCTGTAGCTGCTACAGGAACTGCTACAGGATGTCCTGGTTTACTACAAGATGTCCTGGTTTTCTACAAGAAGTTAGCTGAAGCCTATAGGAGGGAAAGAATTGTGGGATATGGTGGTGAAAATATGTATGTCAGTGAGGGAAGGTGTAAGGAAAGTGGACATTTCCCAAGACTAAGCCCAAAACTTTAGGGAGGTTGGATTTGCACAATGTGGTTGTCCACAGGAGTTACAAAATAGAAATTTGGATTAGGGGTTGGTAGGCCTTGGTAGAAGGTGGAGAAGACTTAGATGAGGCCAATGGAATGAGTTCCTCTCTGCAAATCAACAATCCCTACAACAAAACATGTTCTTCTCTTCATTTATGCATAACTTCATATAAATAGGGAAAATATGAGTTGAATTTGAGAAATTGATTTATTGATGGCTAGTGACTAGATCTATGAAATGAAATGCCTTCCTAAACTACAACAAAATCATGAAACAAAATGACAACTGAAGGTTCTTCCAATAAATCTTAAACAATGATCTGTTCAACAATGAACCCTAAGTTATTAATGATCGAAAGATAAATCTGTTTTTGGGGTTGTTAGAGTGGGGCCCTCAAACCATGATCCCATGAGGGAGATGAGGAAGTGGCAACTTTCACAAGATTTTCTGAGGTCTTCTTTCTCACTATTGTACCATGAGGAATTGGCCACTTTCACAAGATTTTCTGAGGTCTTCTTTCTCACTATTGTACCACTGATCTACTTCTTCAACTAATGGAAATGAGACTAAACAATCATTCAAATACTTTTTCAACTAAACAAAGTAGAAATAACTTTAGCAAGTAACCATGATTTTAATCTAAGAATACATGTACAAAAAGAGGAACCTCTACTTCTAGGGTTGGGCCCTAACCCAAGAGCTTCAGGCCTATGAGTCAACTTAGTGCTGGATCAAGGTAAACCTTCTCGATATCATCAAAATGTTAAATACAACATAAGATTAATAGTCACAATGTTTCAGCTCTAAATTGCCTTTTAGATACAAAAACAAATTGAATCCTAATGAGTCCTTTGGCCTTATCATTCATACAAAATGAAGCTACCAACAAATTTCTAAAAATTAGGGAGACTTGTCTCCCAAACTCGAGAATGACTTGTCTTCACTGTCACTAGATTGGTTGTCAATGAACTCGGTTGGCTTGGTTGCTTGTAACTTCAAGCTGATGAGATATGGTGGAGGAATCTTTGAATGAAGGAGGGAGACAAATATCCTAGAATCCATCTTGCTTTTCCACTTTGATTTCCTGCACTTAAATTAGCCCAAAACTACTCCAATTCCCGCAATTAATACATATTAAGCCACATGACATCTCACCTTTACCCTTCTCACTAAGAAAAACATAATAAGCTATGTAAGTAACTATGAGAAACATTGATTTTAATAAGTAGGAGAGTGGAATTAAGACCCATATAGTTTACCTATTGATGAGCCTCCTCACTGGGGTCTAATCCTCCTAGAATTTTCAAAAAGCCTTGGTCGCTCCCTTCAAGTTGTTATGCGAGTGATTTTGACTTCCTAGACACTCTCTGAAGCAATATGAGCATGCAATTAAAATTGAATCTGTCTTGTGGCATGCGTATGACCAGAAAACAGAAACCCTAGACAAATGGGAGCCTCAAACCTGCAATTCCATACCTTGCACAAACTTCCTCAGTCAAACCTGTGCAAACCAAACAAATAGAAGAAGAGAAGAGAATGCTTGATCATGATGTACAAATGATCTTGAGGTCTCTTGTATTTATAGGATTCTATGAGGGTCCACTTGATTTTGAGGCTGACCTATCCAATTCCGCATATGTGTGAGGCCGACCTATGCCAATGTACATGTGAGAGTTCATAAATTCAAAAAACGAACCTATTCTTGTCCAAATGAGGTGATCTTTAGGTCGATTTTGGTACTCTTGAAAAGAGGAATCCAATTCAATCATGATCTTTATCAACTAGCGGGTGGAATATATTTATGAGTACTACTAGGGTTCTGAACATTCCCTCTCAACTAGGAATAATTTCACCTTCCAATATCATCCTATCACACCATCGTCGTGTCATGTTCATCTCTACTCAACTCTATTTGTTGAAACATTCTCGAATCCAAAAGAAGAAGAATCAGGAAGCATTATATTCCACCCTATATCTCATGGGGGATTAACATATCTCAACCCCATATTGGGAAATAGGTTATCCAAACACACAATGGAGCATATCTTAACTCTAGAATCACATCAGGGAGCTCATTCTCTACTGAGAACCACAAAGGGGAGGAAATCTCAACCCAATCCTAGTGATTGTCAATTTTCCCATCAATGACCCTCAAGATTCATGAGGTAGAACACCTTCATCATAATCAATTTGTGTCGTACACTCAAAGTACATTCTCAACCCATTGGCCAAATGGGGAGCAATATTCCCAATAAGCTTGACTTGTGGGTAGGATTCCAACTAGGGTATACTCTGCATAGACCAGATAGGGGAGAAACATCTCCAACCCTATGTATAGATAGGGGATCAACATCTCCAACCCTATGGGTAACAAATAGGGGTAATACCCTATTGTCTAGAGATCTCTCAACCCGAGGATCCCTTTATCTCAATTCCTCACCCTGGGACCTCAATGGAGTGGAAGAGTTGGCTCAGTGTCCTCGATCAGTGTTTCCCCTTATCAGGAGGGGTCACATCCATCAGTCCAAGCTATTCTTTGAAGACCAAGAAGTTCCCTTTCGACACAATTTTAATGAGAGTATCTGCAATCTGCTCATCTTTCGATATGTGATGGAGTCTAACTGCTCCTCTCTACACCATGTCTCAAATGAAGTGATATCAGATCTCTATGTGCTTGGAATTGTCATGAAATACAAGATTCTCTTCTAGAAATATCCCACTCTTGTTTTCATAATATCTCATTGTAGTATCTAGGACCTGCTCAAATATCTCTCTAAATAGATTCCTTAACCAAACTCCTTCACAGCTAGCCATGCTAGTGGCAAGATATTCTACCTTGTCGGTACTCAATGCTATAGACTTCTACTTCCTACACATCCAGGATATCATGGAAGATCCAATAATAAAACAACATCCAGGAATACCCTTCCTATCGGTAACATTTCCTTCCTAATCAACATCGATGTATCCATGAAGTCGAACATCTTTAGCAAAATATATCAAACCAAGAATGCAAATATCTCAAGACGTGTTTGGCATTGATCCAATGTGCATGGAGAGGCTCAGTCATGAATTGACTAAACATGTTCACTGCATAGCATATGCCTGGATGGGAGTTTACTAGGAACATTAGAGCCCTAATCAAATGTCTATACACAAATTGATTCACCAGATCGGGTCCTGCATCTTCTCCTCATAACTTCTTGAAGT
>APFE030929368.1:95984-117309 GCA_000404065.3 Pinus taeda | reverse complement strand
GAATGATGGAGAATTGATGATTTGAATTAGAGATTCAGAAGAAAGGATTCATGATAGGATAGGAGGAAGAAAGGATTGTTTTATGCTGTAAGTCTCAAAGCTTCAACTATTGTAATGATTTCACCATTTAATGATTAATACATAATTTGGGCGTTGCTGTTCACTCTTTTCCTTCTGAAGTAACCCAGCAGCGTTCGCTGGCGGCTAAGGGCCCAGCCTCTGGTGGAGTACGCTGTTGTTGTTGTGTATCATATATTTACACTTGCTGTTGTATATTATCTTCTTTGGTTTATGCGTTGTTTTCTCATCAGCGTGATTCGGTAATCTGATTTGTTTTATTATTTTACAACAAAACTCTGTTACTTTTGATCTGCTAAGTGATAACGTTTTCTGAGACAGAAATATCATATTGACTTTGCAACGCATTGCTATTTCTTTAATTGCTCGTATAAATGGTTTTTACCAGATATCATTGCGATTTAATTATGGAATGTCTGTGTTGTAACATTTGATCATTGGTATTATTGAATTCATCTTAGAATTATATTTCCTTGCGATTGTTGAATCTATGAACGTTGCTGCTCCGTGCTAAAAGACAGTCGTATTATTTATAACTAAGACTGACAATTGAATTACCAAGATCAGATTACTATTGAGGTGTGCCGTATGTTAAATTATTGTTTTGCTTTCCAACATTGTTTCATATCCTATCATTAATCAATGTTGTTCTATTTCTGTGTGCTGTCCAATTTATTCTTAGAGTAAAGATTGCTATTAATTTGGCTTTGCTGTTGTTCATTTCCATTAATTAAAGTTTGCTGTTCAGATTCCTTTAATTCTAGTTTGCTATTCCATTTACGGCCGTTCCATTTTAGACTTGCTGTTCCATTTCTTATTTGTTGTTCTATTTTATTTTTTGCCATTCCATTTACTTGCTTTGGTGTGAGAGAAGGTCTAAGGCTGTAGTGAGCCTCAGCAATCGCTACCTGGCTCCCGGACCTATGGTCCATGCTCTAATTTCCTTTCCATTAGTTTCTAGAGGGATGGGTTATCGCTTCTGCACCCTTGACTGATAAGCTGCCTTGTGTGATTTTATCCTTCAAAGTAATTTAGTCATAGTTTAGCATCCGTCTACCCTTGTGTTTTCTAAACGCTGTACTACTAAACATTACTCTTGAGTAAATAGCCGCCTCAGACTGAGTACACTCTTGAAATAAAAAGTCGTCCCTGGGTTGACAATTAATGTGAGGTAATTAGGTGTTAAAAAGACCCTTTTTATCGCTCCACACAACATAATGTAGATGAGACAATCTTCATTGCAATAACTCAATTAGGTGATTAGTATTATGAACCAATTCTAGAAGTGGTCTTTCAGTGACTCTATAGAGTCCTTCAAATCTTGATCCTAATGTGAATGCATCTCTGATAGGTGAACCAGAGACCAAGTCAAAACTTTTCCCTTGATTAATGCTACCCTCATCCCTTTATCTTCCAAAGCAGATATAGATACCAAACTCTTCATTAATCGTGGCACATACATAACATCATGCAACAAAACCGATTCCTAAGAATTCAAATGAAATTAGACGGACCCAAAACCTTTTATGGAATGAGTAGAGTTATCTCCAAGAATAATATTCAGCTTAGTCTTCCTCTATACTAGATTAGAGAGAATTTCCTTATATCGAGAGAAATGATGAGTGGCCCCACTATCAACCATCCAACTATCCCATCAATCGAGAGGAGAAAAACTAGTAAGTGCAGAAATAACAATGTATTTAAATTGATTTACAACATTACTTTCGTACATGGGAAATCTTGACCTATTTTGAGGACAACTATATTCTTTGTGGTCAGTTGAGGTATCTCTTATTCTACTTTCATATCTTTTATCACAGTCATTTCTCTGACCATATTTTCTTCTTTGATTATTGTATTTGTTGTTTTTGCTTTTAATGTTGTAATGTGGCCCTTTGTTCTTATCGGGACAATCTCGTGCATAATGACCCTTTTTGTGGCAATTATAACATTCAATATGAGCTGATGTTCTATCATTCTTTCTTTTTGAATTTTAAGGAGGAGGCTTTCTTGACGTACCTCCTTTTCCTTTCTTCTTCCTTTTGTCATGAGTGATATATGCAGCGGGCTCTCCTTCTTCATGTTTTTGAATCCTTCCTCTTGATATCATCCTTGAATCTTCTTGTGTAATCTTTCCAAAAATTTCACCAAATGACAGGAAGACATTGTTGTTGCTTATGGCAATAATGAAGTTTTCCCAAATAGGATGGATACCTCTTAGACTCATGATCACCAATTCCCTGTTAGGCATAGATTCCCCAACTCTTTTCAATTGATCTCTTAGACAAGATATCCTCATTATGTAGGATTGCACGAACTCTCCTTTGCTCATATTGGTGTCTTTGAGATGATCTTTAAAGGATATGATTTCATTTGAATTGTTGACTTCATACATGTCGACTATATTATCTTACATTTCTTTAGATCTTCTCAAGTTTCCAACATATGAAAGTAAATTATCTTGTCAACCATCAACTATAATTTGATTTGCTTTTAACTCACCTTTGTTGTGCTTGTTTTTGGTAGCAGCAAAAGCATTCTCTAGAGGCTCAAGTACTCTTCCTTTAATATAGTCTAAAGCATCATTGTCATCGGCTATGATCTCCAACCTCACCTTCCATGCAACAAAATTGGATGACTCGCCCAAATTCTCATCACTCTTGAAGAAGGAATTCATCTTGACTTTGACTAGATTGACTCTTTCAATTGTATTAATATGATTCCTTTAAGGCTTGTCTCCTTTTGGGCTTGTCCTTCACCTTAGCTATAATACCATGTTAAATTTTTAGATTGTTCTTTGTTGTTTCAATTACTGCAGCCCAAATCAATTCTTGATTTACCAATGCATCCAATTGTTAACAATGTTTCCGATCATAAATAGTAATCAAAGATAGAAAAATATATGCAATGACAAAGGATATAATCGCACAACCACGAGACACCAGATTTTTCAAAGACATGGGAAAAACCCCACTATGGGGGAAATCCCTTTCACATATTCTTCTTATTAGATTGTCATAAAATGTTTCAGTAGAGAGTAAAATGAGCCCAATACACAATCATCCAGTAAATATTTACCCAATACAAACTAGAAGCAAATTTCCATAATTATTGTACATCAGAGAGAAGCCTTCCAACCTTCAAACATTTGCAATCAACTGTCAAACCCTAGCTCAGAACCGTACACGCAATCATCAAGATATTCTATGAGTGACTGTGATTTCTCGATCACTCCCTGAGGCACTATATGTGATCAATTATGACTACTTGGTCTCTCCCTAAAGTGTGCTAAGCGAGCGACTGGGGTATAATCCTCCCAGAACTATCTCAAAGCCTCAATCACTCCCTTGAAGTTGTTATGTGAGTGATTGCAACTTCCAAATTTTCCTTTGAAGTACTGTAAGTGTGAAACTATAGTTCAATCTATCCTATGGTGTGTGTGTGACCATAAAATGGAAACTATAGACACGTGTGAGCCTCAGACCTGCAATTTCAGACCTTGCATAAAATTCCTCTGTCATACCTGTTTAAACCAAACAAATAGAAGAAGAGAAGAAAATTCTTGATCATGATGTACAAATGAGCTTGAGTTCTCTTGTATTTATAGGCTTCCATGAGGGTCCATGTGATGTTGATGCTAACTTGTCCAATTGTACATATGTGTGAGGTTGACCTGTCCCAATGTACATGTGAGGGTTCATAAATGAAAAAAAAAACATCTTCTGCTTATCCAAATGAGGTGATATTTAGGTCGATTTTGGTACTCTTAAAAAGAGGAATCCAATGCAATCATCATACTTTTTGTATGAGTTGTCTAATGTGGAATTTGACCTTAGTTCCATAAAATAAACAAAAGCAGGGGAAGCATGAGCAAGATGACCATGCAAAGAGGACAACAACAACTAAGAGAAAGGAAGAAAAGCCCTCTTATACTCATTTTGAGAAAGAAGGGCATGATGAGGGACATTACTGGAAACTGCATCCGTAATTTAGGCCAACGAGGAATAACAAGAAGGAGAAGCAGAAGAGGGTTGCAATTGTGCAGAAAGACCAAGAATCTGAATCAGAGAATGAGGAGAATATCACAGTTGCAATATTTCCAAGTGTTGGACCAATTGACCTTGGATCTGACTTAGGTGATGAGGTGAAGATTGTGGCTCTTGGGATTGCAAGAGATGGACCTATTGACTTGCATTCCATTCCAGGTGATGAGACAAAGATTTCAATAGACATTGTGCCAAAGGTGAGAAGGGCACTAATGAATACATGTCTCGAACAACTCGAAGAGATCAACCAAAGAATTCAAGAGGAGAATGTTGAACTAAAGAGACTCCTACAAGAAGCAGAGGAGGAGAAACAAATGTTACATCATCAGTTACAAGCTAAGGAGGAGGCCTTGGAAAAGTTGCAGTGAGAAGTCTGAGGTAAAAAGTGATTCTTCAATTTCATGTTCTCTTTATGATGATGATTTCACTACTTTTGAAAAACATACTACAGGAATTGGATCAAAATTGATGAAGAAAATGGGGTATCAAAGAAAGGGACTTGACATTAATGGCCAGGGCATTGTGAATCCCATCAATGTGGATGAATTTCCTCACTATGTAGGACTTGGTTATGTCAGAAAGGAGGTTGGAGAATGCTCCAAGACAACCAGTGACCAATAAACGATGGATGATGGGAGTGTTAGAGTCATATAGTGATAGGATTCATAATTTTGAATTGGCTAAGCTTAAGCCTTGTAATATTGTACATACCTTTGCTTTTTGCAAATGTTTTCCATATTAAAAAAATTAAAAAATGTAAAGAGGGTGTGTCCTAAAAGAAATATCAAAGGACAAAAAGAATAAGAAAATATCAAAAAATGAAAATATATGAACCCCAAAAACAAAAATAGATCATAAAAGTGTGCTAGTATAAATGCCACTACTATTTTACTGCTTTAATGTCTTAAAATAATGGTTGTGTGCAGCTTGTCATACATACCACAACCCATGGTAGTCAAACTGCTTAATCTTGATTATTTCATGCTTTAAATTTTATGCTTATAGTTAGAGAATAAAATCTGACCAAACAGTTTAATCTTGGCAGATCCTTAGATAGGTAGAGAAAATAAAAGGAGCTCATTAGTTTAATCTGAGCCCTTGGATGATATAAGGTTAGAATTAGATAGTTTATTTTTCAAAATAAAAATGAATGATAAGGGTATGCTAGCCTGAATGCACCCAAATAAAATGAAGAAAAATGTTAGGGTAAGTAATGGGTAAGTAGAAGAAAGGTTGCTGAATTATAAAGTTGATTGGATAAAAGCACATTTATCATACTTAATCATATCTTTCAATGTGCATGAGAAGTTAAGAAAGCAAAAACAATGGTTTACAACATGATTTAATTAAATCCCCCTCATTCTTTTCATCCCTTTACTTACTAATTTCCCCATCCACAAGTAAGTTCTAATACTAAAAATCCTTGAAGTCATAAAGGCTCAGAGCATTTCTCTGAATTTTCGTGGGACCGGACCCTCGGCTTACTAACTTATGAACATCAAGTGTTAGAATTCCCTTCATAAAATTCATTTCCCTTCATTACCCTAATATAACCCCTTTTCCTAAGGTTAAACTTCATTTTCCTATGAAAAGAAAATAACCCCATGTTAAATTCCATTTCATTCAAGATACCCACAAAAAGGTTTTATCCTAAGTATAAAGTGTATGTGAATAAAATGCGCAAATATTACATTTATGCTTAGGGGTATGTTCACTCCCCTCATTTCATATTAATTTTTAACATAATACTATAGTTCCCTATTTACCTTTTCCCATATATAATTAAATCCCTTATATAAATACCCCAACCCTTAGTTTAGCTATAACTATACTTTACCCCATATTCCCGACAAAACCCACTTAATCCACCACTTCTCGGTAAAGCTGAAGTAATCCCATCATTAAACCCCACCTGATCATTTAAATCCATGATTAATTCCTAATTAATCCCAAACCGCCAAGCATTAAAGCCCTAGGCCCCTTGAAACCCTTGCCCATTTCATCCACACACATCTATAACTCGAATGCCATCCGATCATCAGCGCCCACACCCAATAGTCCACAGCCATATCGAGTTCACCCCATGTCCAACTGTTACTTGCCCTATAAAGTGGTTTTTTCTGGCCCCATCTTCCCTACGTGTCAAGCACTAGCATAGATCGGGTGACCCTTCCTAAATACCGCCTCCTCCATAAAAGTGGTGTGATGGCTTGGGAAACCACCTCCCTGCCCAACCTGAAAAGCCTCCTACTATTCAGTTGTAATTACCCACCAAAAAGTGACCGTTGCTTAATAAAAAGGCCGAGAAGCCCTATTTCGCCTTTTTCCCTCATTTTCTTTGTAAACCTCTGCAAACCATTGCGACACCTGCACATGCTGAAATCGCCAATTGACCTCAAATTCTAGTCATGAAGAAGCTGTAGAGACCCCAATCAACCTCTCATTCCGTACCAGATCCATTCAAACTTCTAAGTTGCCGAGAACACCGAATTTGAATCTAATTCACCCTAATTCTAGTTATTTGAAGAAAATTTACCAGACAACCCTTTCAATTTGAAAGAGTTCAGTCTTTTAAAGTGTTTTAATTAAGCAAAATTAATTTAAAATTAAATTGTGTGCCCAAACCCTTCTGAAAGCTTCTGAACTTCCTTCAAAACCTTTGAATAAACATGTATTGCCAAAATTCAAATGCACAAGAACTGAATTATGGTTGCCTATGTTGCCATGGATGTTAGACCTATCACAACTCCCCATTTGGACCTTGACCACCTCCCCCTCGCGGACAGGTATTTTCAAATCAGAGACACAAGTGCCTACCAAGTCCTGCTCAAAATTCATTGTCTAATTAAGGACATATATTTAAACCACACTGATGACATTGGACTTTGGGACTCCAATTTGCCCAAATACTAGTTTCCACAAGTACATATCTTTCCTAAGATTGTCCATATGTGCCATGCCTATTACATTCCCAGCCAAAGAGCTATAATGTCCCCAGACCAAAAAGTCTTATTTACTATCATAGCTGAATCAATCAATGAAATGTTGCAAGTCCAAACCTGACCCCACTCTCCATTGGGGATTTGTTATAACAGTACACCAAATTGAGTCCATCTAGACTGGCCCAAATATTCCAAACTTTCATTGTAGAAGAGAAACACATTCCAAAATATGCCCCTCCATATGTTTTTGCCATTTTCTTTGAAATGGGAAAGAAAATTATAACCATGATATCATGTATTCTAGGTTGCACCACTGATGCATTTGTTGATGAGATCATCCTAGCCTTCATGTCCATTTTCACCCCAAGAAAGCCTTTGGCTACTTTGTACAATTATGCCCAGTTCATAGCTGAAAGGATGCATGAACAATTTACCATAATGCACAATGAAAGAGTATTCAAGTACTCATTTACACTATACCACATGCTTTTGTATTATCAGTAAGACACATTTCCCTTCACCATCCAGAAGCTGGATACTAGAGGCCAACATAGGTCCGTCATATTTTGGACACCATTATTCAACAAGTATTCATCACCTTACACCTACACAGATTTCATTGACTCTTTTTTCCATCTAGTCATGACTATGCTGACAAGAAATCCTCCACCCAAAATAAGCCAAGAAATCAAAAGAGTCCTCCAATTGTCCAAGCAAAGTAAAGTGAGAGATTGGCACCTTTACCAAAAACACACTGAAATAAGAATCTATGTTTGTCAGCTTGCCCCATACAAACTGCCCAAATACCTCCCCATGAGGTTATTTTCTCTAGAGTATTATAGGAAAATAATGAAATCTGATGAAGTCAACTTTGTCTCAGCCAAGAAAAGAACTCAGTTCAAGGTCAAAAATTAGTTAGGCACTTTCATTTGCAATTCTATAGAAGTAGGGCAGGAAGCAGATCAGATTTTACAACAAATGAAGTTCCGAAATAGTTTCATGTGGAGGTATGACCCCCAAGGATTTATTACCAAACTAAGACAATAGATCAAATTGGAACCTTACATTCATCACCCCATAACAAAGATAGAAAGATATGCCAACCAATCTGAGTGGTTGGAAATCACTCTCATAGAGAGGGATAGTACAAAGGTAGATGTTGAAAATATCTTGATTGATTTAGAGAGACAGCTTGATGAAAGCTCATTCCTGCAAGTACCAGAGCATGAATGAACCATGAGTACCCCTACTATTTTGCAAACTCCTCAGAATGAGGAAAAGAATCCCAAGAGGAATAGAGAGGGAGCCTCCAGTTCAGGTATGGACACTTCAAATGTGCAGTATGAAGCCATCTAGAGAAAAAGTCCAAGGCTCAATCATGTTTGAGAACAGGAAGACACAGAAGGCTCAGTAGAAATAACTAATACTGAGTTAGACATGAGTAAGGGCATAGCTCCATCTGGAGAAACACAGGATCCATCTACATCACAGACTCAAAAGTTAGAAAAGTAGCTCAGTGTAGTAGTCTCCTCATTTAGTAAGCCTACTGATAGAGATGGGGATATTAAGGATAGGTTTAAGGAAATCAAAATGAGAAATGAGAAATTGAAGGCACAGTCTTATGCACGGTATCTCAAACTTACACCTACCAATCAAACCAGGTTGATGTCAACTTTTAACATCAAGGAAGGAAAGATGCAAATGTCCTTCATAAATTCAACTGTACAACAACCAAGGACATCAACAGATTTCAAGAAGATAGATTTTGAGGTATTGGCAAGGGATATTCATCCCATTGACCAAATTGAATTTTACAAACAGGCTAGAGAAATGATTTACTCCACCCTTACAGGAAAAGCCATAGCTTCCCATCAGTTGCAGAATTCATTGAACAACATTTCAGCCCAGTATCAATTGGAAAAGGCCTCCTCATAGGCCAAAGACACCAGAATCAAGTCTTTCGAATACTTAGTAATTGAATTGGGCCATGATCCCAAGGACATAAAAACTACTGAACAACTGATCAAGAAAAAGAATGATGACATTGCAGCGCTCAAGAAACAGTTGAATATACCTCAACTACAACATCCCCAAACACAGGAAGTATTGGAAAACCAAACAAGGAATGAAAAGTTGACGGACTTAGTCCTCAAACTAAATGACTAGTTAAGGGAGACAAAGAAGGAAATGGATAGCTTGATCCAATTAAAGCAAACTGATATTTCCACTACATCAGTGAATGTCATCCCATCAATCACCACGGTTGTTCCTTCCACATTGGCAGCCTCATTGGCTCCCACAACTCCAATGGCCACAACACAACTAGTTTCTATAGAATCTACATCAGCAACAAGTACATCAGGTAAAGAAGCAACAAGGTTCGTTAAAGCTATAGAAGAGATGTCCATATAGCCAAGAGAGATGAATAAGCTCAAAGAAAAGGTAACAATCTTGGAAACTGATTACAAGCTCGCCAAAATCATGCATAAGGAAGAAGTACAAAAGGCTGTCAGGATGAGTGAGAGATTGAAAGCCATGGAAAGGGAATTGACACTGAAAGAACCCCTTGGGAAGGCTAAGGAACATCTATGGGCCAATATCATTGACTCTTTTAGTGATATTTGGCCATCTATTCAAGTGATTTTTGAACAGATAGATTTAATAAAGATGGCTACAGAGGCCATCCAAAGAGTAAAAGAAGAATTAGGAGAAACACCAAAAGAGGCTACTAGAATTATCCAGTTCCTTAACAACAAGAATAAGTATGAGCTTCAGGAAATAGAAATAGAGGATAAAATAGAGACAATTTTGGAGGTTAGAAAGGTGCTCTCCAAGAGAAACTCGATGCAAAACTTAGAGGATAAATGTTAGAATATGCCGGTAGCCATCGACAGATTTATGGCTAAGTTCCAAATTTTGAGAGAAAAGGGATTACCCAGTCCCTTAGTAATAAATGACAAGCTCATGAATAAGGAAGATTACAACAGGAAAATCAGAGAGCTAGCAAAAGAATAGGTCAATACATCATCAATCAAAGCATTGCCAACAGGCAAAGTACTCTACCGGACATTTGAAAACTTGTTTTACCTCCAACATGAGGTAAAACACTTGTTTATCAATAAGCCTACCTTTGCCAAATACACCGAGGTAGATGAAACATATAGGAGGATGCTAAAAATCCAATTGCCTGATGCTAAAGCATGGGAGAAATTAACTGATTTACTGTAGTAATGTATAAAAAAGTTAGTGTAAATTAAAAGTAAAACAACATGGTAAAAGGTTGAAGACAGATCAGTAAAGTCAAAGTGTATCAAATGAAAACCTAAAGTAAATGAAGCTTCTAGCAAGAAAGATCAAACAACAAAGCAACATAAAGGGCTAAAAATCAAACCATAAAAGCTAGTAGTACCAAAATAAAAAGGACAACATGAAACAATTCAATAGTTGTCTCTATCTTCTTGCAAGAAGATATTTTTCTTTCCTAGATTGAATCTCAAATAAGTTTGAGATATTTTGTAGTAAACTTTTGTATAAATACTTCACAATTTGAAGTATGTAGGGTGGATTCTATTAGACATTTCTATAGACTTTTTGATCAAGAAGACCCAGAAGGTTATTGTATTAGTTGATGAGCCAGCAAGCTAGATTGATTAATAAAGATCATATTGTTCCAAGGATTCATGTGTTGAGCGAATTTCAGACAAGTATTTTCATGTGTTTTTGTGATTTTCTCAAAGTTATTCATAATCTTATATGTGTTTCAATCTAAATGCTATAACTGGGATAATATTTCAGAACTTGTTTAAATCACACTCTGTTTTAAGAGTTAACCATTTGAATGTTTTCTTCTGATATTTAAATTAAAGGATTCTTAATTGCTCTTTGGTTTAGATTGATTTCATAAATAATCCAGGTTAAAGGATTCTTAACTACCCTTTGATTTCGATTACCCCTTCCTTCCTCATTCATTATTCGGGTCTGAGAACCCTTAACTACTCTCTCACCCCGAGTGAAACCCTTTCACCCCTCTCTCTCAAACATCTGAAATACACTCTACTATCTTGCCCTTGGAGCATCCCCTTTAGTGAGTTTATCCAGCCTTTCCTTCTTATCAGTTGACTCCATAGCCCAATTGTCCAAAATACATCAATTGATCCATATGTTTAAGAGATCTCACCACCAAATTTCAAACAAAATCAAAACCCCTTGAATAATCATAGCTAGCCTGAAACATCTTGACTAAAACAAAGTTAAATTTTAAAGAGAGAGCCCTCTCTGAGCAACAGGAAGGCTAGGTCCTGATCTCCAAAAGTGGTTAGTGGTTACCTTTGGTTTTTCCTTCTTATTACTTCAAAGGAATTATCACAGTGATAACATTTCTAGTGACCATACTGGGGACTTCGATCCTCAGTCTCATAAAAACTTTAAGAAACTTTTAATCAAATCTTCAGCCGATTAAGGTCATTACCTAAAGTAATATTTCAGAACATTTCATAAAAACAATTTTAAAAACTTAAAATTCTACCTCCTAAAAATATTTACTACACTAGGGCCAACCCAGATCTAAACCCTGCAGCTATAGTGGATGACCCAAACATAATTCTAAGGAAGCCAAAGAAACAAGAAACTCAGGCCAGTGGTAGCCAACTAGATAGAGCCAATTCACTCCCTGAGGATTTTTCAACTTTAGAAGAAGTCCCTTTTCATTTGTCATTTGACCTCTCAGTATTTAGAACCAAATCTGAGAATGATATCGATGAAACAGTTTTAGACCCTAAGTTTACACAACTCATTGAATCAGAAAGGGTTATTCATCCAGATTTAGATAAATTTGTCTTAGATTCTTTTGACAAATTAGAATCCTTGACCTCTACGTTGATTAGTAATATAGATAGTGCTTATCTTCAACAATCTGTAGAGCTAGCTTCCCTTACTGCTGTTGCTTATCAAATTTCTTCACAGTCCTCACTTACTATAAATCCACCTTCCTTTACCACAACTTCATCAATTGTATCTACCACAATTCAATCATCTAAATCACTTATTAATCAGTCATCTTCATCATCATCTAGTTCACCTCCATTAGTTTCAAGCCCTTCTTCAACCACCACAACTTTATCCCCCAGTCAAACTAGAATCACAACAATGGCAAATAGTTATGCTCCTCTTGTTTTACCTGCCCAACTCCATCCCATGCCTGCAGATTATCAGAGTAAGATTTTCCTGTTTGATGCTACTGGTTATTACACTACCCAACAACATGTAAACAAGATGTCTGACTTTTTTGAATTACATAAAATAGATGAGGCAGATGTCAAAATGAGACTATTTGCCCAAAATTTAATTGGTGATGTCAAGAAATGGTTCAAAGCCTTTCCTGCCAACCATATTGCAGACTTAGCACATTTTCAAAGGTTATTCATTGATAGGTGGGAAAGAAAAAAGAACCCATTGCACATACTTTCTGAATATGACAATATTAGGAGATCTCCCAACGAGTCAGTTCAGGACTATTGCACTAGGTTTAATAATATCTATAATGCAATTCCAGCCAACATAAAGCCTCCACCTGACCTAGCATTAATTAAGTTCCCTGATGGTTTTGATGTTGATATGTCATACCAGCTAAGGGAGAGAAATCCTGAAACCCTTGAACAAATGCAGAGTAATGCTATCAGTGTGGAGGCCAACCTGTTAGCTAAGAAAGCACGAATGAGGAATGAAAAGAAAGTTGTATTTAAAGAAGAAGCTTCAACTTCAGATGGAAAATTAGATGTTTTAGCTAAAATTTTAGAGAGAATCATGGATAGGAAAAGTCAATGGGAAAATCAACAGCAACAACCCCCAATAAGAAACCCAAATTTTAGGAAGAACCCTAATACTGCAAAAAATGCTACACCAGACCAACGGATTAGGCCCCCCTTCCAAGAAAACTATGTTGAGGAATCACAAAACCGAGAAGCAAAGGATGATATCCATATTAACTTACTGCAAACCACATAGCAATACACTGTTTTTCTTACTCAAGAATAACATGAGTTATATATGCTTCAACAATTACAGCTAGAATCTGGTGAATCTTTTGATTTTAAACAAGGGTATGAATCAGCTATATATGAGGTACATAAACAATATATCTTGAGAAGTAAGAAGAATAATGAGACTCCCATTAAAACATCCATCCAAACCCAGACTAAGATAATAAAAGAAGCCCCAGTTAAAAAAGTATTGCAAATTCTCCCTAGGGGAACACCTGAAACTTCAACCCCTAGGATTGTAGATATAACCTCCATTGAAACCCAAACAGAGCCAATTACTGAAAACAATCAAGATAAAAGAAATCAAGGCAAAATAATAGAAACACAGACTGAAATGCCTACCACTGAGAAACAGGATAAAGACACTCAAACTGCACACATTAAGGAAGATATTAATCAAACAAACAAACCTCAGCGCCCTTTTAATATTAAAAATGAAATAGCTAAATTAAAGATATTGGTTCCTTTGACCAAACTAGTAAAGAATGAAACTTATAAGTCATAGATAATTGAGAATTTGAACATAGGAGAGGGAGAGGATTTTGTTAATTTGAATGATGACTAGCCTGAATTGTTGTTTGGCTCTGAGGCCAATGGAATTCATCAGCAAGGACGTGTTCCTCTGTTTTACATCAGCCTAAATATTCATGATAAAATTTTGCATAATGCTATGTTGAACTCAGGAGCATCCCACAATCTCATGCCAAAAGCAATAATGGAAAGACTGAACCTAGATATTATCAGGCCTTATAAGGATTTATTTTCTTTTGAATCCAGCCAAGTTAAATGCCTTGGTTTAATCAAAGACTTATGTGTGACTCTTGTCCAGTGCCCTGCAAAGAGCATTCTGATGGACATTGTAGTTACAGATATCCCACTAAAATATGGAATTCTACTATCTCGCTCATGGGGAGCAAAACTGCAGGGATATTTGTAGTTGGATATGTCTTATGCCACCATATCTATTTTTGGCCAACCAAGAAAATTATATAGGGAAACCTTGATTAAGTACATGGTCAGAGTGAGGAAAAGCCCCAAAATTTCCCATATACTCCATGCATTCAGATATGGACTCTTTCATCTTATACAATGCAACAAATAATAAAAAGGAAATCACAGCCAAAGACCTTAAGTATAGAACAGCTGATGGTGAGAACATATTCCATGAGTCACTTTGGCATTTAGACATTGATGGGTCTGTAAATAGGCTAGGGGCTAGTGCAGGAGTGTGGAACCATAACATGGAAAATCACCATGTTGAGGGACATGCTTTCAGGTTGAACTTCAAATGTACTAATAACATGGCCAAATATGAAGCCCCGATTCTAGGCTTACAATTGGTAAGGAAATTGGGAGCCAAAAGAGTTTCTATCATGGGATACTCAGAGTTGATTATGAAATAGATTGGTGATGAATATTCTGTAAACAACCCTAGGCTTGGTAGATATAGGGATACTATTTTATATTTGGTCAAGGACCTTCTAGAATCAAACTTTCTTGCCATTCCCAGAAAACAAAACATGCAAGCCCACAGTTTGGCTACCTTTGCTAGTACTCGTAAATTGCCATTTCAACCAAACCACCAGTACACTACAAAATTTAGAGATAGACCTGTTATACTAGATAACCTTAAGTATTGGCAGATTTTCTCCCAGGACTCCCAGATCTATGATTTCATGAACAATGAAGGAGAATTTCAAAATTGCAAGATTGATACTGACTATACAATAGATAATAATATAGAAAGCATCTTAGATGTAAATATTTTTGATGTACATGAACCAACTAAATTTACTAAAGTAGAAATAGAAAGTTTAGAGAATGTAGAGATAGATGAAATAATGGATGATGATCCAGAGATTCTTAATTTGAAAAATAACTTTTTGCCTAAAGGATTAGTACCTTTAGAGGATTCGTTTGACTCTAATGATGTAGCTAGGAAACCCAAGATGGAACCTCTAAGAGCTGACATAGAAGTTAATATAGGAACTGGAGATAATCCAAAGCTCATTAAGATATCTAAAGCCTTACCCCTAGAAGAATAGGTCAAATATATAAATCTGTTTAGGGAGTTCCTGGATGTATTTGCCTGGAGTTATGAAGACTTAAAGTCTTAAGACACCGGCATAATCCAACACAAAATACCTTTAAAAGAAGATCATAAACCTTTCAAACATAAACTTAGAAGGATAAACCCAGTTCTTATGCCATCCATAGAAAAACAGGTTAAAAGAATGTTTGATGCCAAAATAATAGCACCCATTAGATACTCCGACTGGATTTAAAACTTAGTTACAACTAGGAAAAAGAGAGGTGAAATTAGACTTTGTGTAGATTTTAGAAGCTTAAACAAGGTCTCTTTAAAGGACAACTACCCGTTACCAAAAATGGACCATATATTGCAAAGGGTAGTGGGCTCATCTAGGATTTCAATGTTAGATCGATTCTCTGGCTATAACCAGATATTAGTCCAACCTGAGGACCAAGCCAAAATTGCATTTACTACTCCTTGGGGTACCTTCGTGTATTTGAAGATGACCTTTGGATGAATGAATGTAGGTGCCACATTTCAAAGAGCTAAGGATATAGCTCTTCCCGAGGCAATCCATGATTTCTTAGTAGCATACCAAGATGAAATAACAATGTTCTCTAAATAAGAAAATGAACACTTAGACCATCTCTAAAGAGTGTTTATCAAATGCAGGAAATTTGGGATTTCGTTAAATCCTAAAAAGACACTTTTCGGTCTAGAAGAGGGAAAGTTGTCAGGACACATCATATCTAAAGATGGGATTAGGATAGACCCTACTAGAATAAAAGCCATTTTGACCATTTCCCATTCCCAAAACATAAAAGAGCTTCAATCATTTCTAGGTAAAATTAATTTTCTTAGGAGATTCATGTCTAATCTAGCAGAATTAATTAAGGAGTTAAATAACATGCTAAGAAAGGACTCATCAATCAAATGGAAATTGGAAGCCAAACAATCCTTTGAAGCTATTAAGGAAGCATTAACCAAGACTCAAGTCCTGATTAGTCCCGACTTTAACAAAGATTTTATCATTTTTTCTTTTGCTTCAGAACAAACCATTGCAGTTGTCTTGCTGCAAAAAAACAATCAAGGATACGAACAACCAATAGCATTCTTTAGTAAATCCTTAAGAGATGCCACACTTAAATACAATATCATGGAAAAACAGGCATTGGCTTTGGTTAAGGCTATCAAAGATTTCAGAGTATACATTATGTACTCTCACATAATTGCTTGTGTTCCAAACTTTGTAGTTAAGGACATTTTGACTCAAAATTAGCCTGAAGGAAAAAGATGCAAATGGACTGCCACAATATCGGAATATGACATAGAGATAAAACCCACCAAGTTCATCAAAGGCCAAGGTTTAGCCAAACTCATGGTTGAATCAAACTGTCAGGCCCTTGATATCAGCTTCATTAGTGCAATTGATGTTCAGTAGGAGACGACAAATCCATACACCAGCGAACCTTTTACTGATTCAACATGGTATGCAGATATTACATTTGTATTACTAAATTTATAAGCTCCTCCTAGATTGACAAGAACTAAAGCTAGATTCTTAAAAATAAAGTCATTAAAATAGTGTGTTATAGATAATGCATTGTTTTGGAAGGACAGTAGTGGTATTCTCTTAACATGTTTATTAAAAGATGAAGTTGACAAGATTTTACAAGAGTTTCATGCAGGGGACTATGGAGGAAACTTGTATTGGAAGAGTACTACTGACAAGATTCTGAGGGTTGGTTTCTACTGGCCTACTTTGTTTGCAGATGTCAAAAAGCATGTGCCCTCCTGTCATAAATGCCAGATTTTTTAGGGAAAGAGGAAACTATTACCCTTGCCTCTTAAACCGATTTCCACTGAGATGCCATTTCAACAATGGGAGTTAGACTTCATTGGAGAAATATACCCCCCATCCTTAGCTCAACATAAGTGGATCCTAACATACAAAGACTATTTTAGCAAATGGATGGAGGCCATACCTTCTAGGCAAGCCACAAACACTGTCATAATCACCTTCCTAAACAGTAATATCCTTTCCAGATTTGGATGTCCCCAAAAGCTCATTACTGATAATGCATCAGCCTTTAAGTCCAAAATAATGATAGATTTTTGTAATAAATACCATATCACCCTTGGCCATTCCACAACCTATTACCCTCAAGGTAATGGACTAGCAGAGTCATCCAACAAATGCTTGGTCAATATTATCAAAAAGTTAATGGAGGATAATAAAAAGACATGAAACAAGAATTTAGTCAATGCCTTAAGGGCAGATAGACTAACTACTAAGAAGTCCATTGGAACATCACCCTATTAGTTGGCTTATGGGATGGATGAAGTTTTCCCATCATCCCTAGGAGTGCTAGTCATGAAAATCCTCTAGGAATTACAGGTGGAACCGAATGACATTTAGAGAAGAATAAACCAAACTATACACTTGCAACAAATTAGAGAAGAAGTGTATGTAAAATCACAGATAATCCAGGAAAAAATCAAGAAATTCTTTGATAAAAAGACTAAAGCAGATCATTTTCACATAAGAGACAAAGTCCTAAAGTGGGATTCAAGGAGAGAAGATAAAGGCAAGCATGGAAAATTTGATTTTCTACGGCAGGGGCCTTATGTCATTTTTGGCTACAGAGGCAACAATGCCTTTTTCTTCAGGAACATAGATGGATCAGATTTACTAGGAGGACCTGTTAATGATAGGATGCTTAAGCACTACTTTTCAACTGACTTATAGTAGTTCACTTTATTTGCCATCATTGTACATAACATAGCATATTGTAGATTGGATTGGATGGTAATCCTTTGAAGTTGAAGCCTAGAGAGAAGGCAAGCTTTGAAAGATTTATTGTCAGAAGTATCAATAATGTAGATTCATAGAAGGACACTTTGCAAGATAACTTCAGCCATAATTCAAAGGCTACTGATCTTTAGAGTTCTTGACATTTCACTAGGAAATGCCATCCCCATGTGGAGCCACTGTTAGAGTCCTATAGTGACAGGATTCATAATTTTGAATAGGCTAAGGTTAAGCCTTGTAATATTGTACATACTTTTTCTTTCTGCAAATGTTTTCCATATTAAAAAAGTTAAAAAATGTAAAGAGGGTATGTCCTAAAAGAAATATCAAAGGACAAAAAGAATAAGAAAAATGAAAAAATGAAAATATATGAACCCCAAAAACAAAAATAGATCATGAAAGTCTGCAAGTCTAAATACCACTACTATTTTACTACTTTAATGTCTTGAAATAATGGTTGTGTGCAGCTTGTCATATATGCCATGACCCATGGTAGTCAAACTGCTTAATCTTGACTATTTCATGCTTTAAATTTTATGTTTATAGTTAGAGAATAAAATCTGACCAAACAGTTTAATCTTGGCAGATCATTAGATAGGTAGAGAAAATAAAAGGAACTCATTAGTTTAATCTGAGCCCTTGGATGCTATAAGGATAGAATTAGATAGTTTACTTTTCAAAATAAAAATGAATGATAAGGGTCTGCTAGCGTAAATGCACCCAAATAAAATGAAGAAAAAATGTTAGGGTAAGTAATGGGTAAGTAGAAGAAAGGTTGCTGAAGTATAAAGTTGATTGGATAAAACCACATTTATCATGCTTAACCATATCTTTCAATGTGCATGAGAATTTAAGAAAGAAAAAACAATGGTTTACAACATGATTTAATTAACTCCCCCTCATTCTTTTCATCCCTTTACTTACTAATTTCCCCATCCACAAGTTCTAATACTAAAAATCCTTCAAGTCATAAAGGCTCAGAGCATTTCTCTGACTTTTGGTGGGACCAGACTCTCGGCTTAATGACTTATGGACATCAAGTGTTAGAATTCCCTTCATAAAATTCATTTCCCTTCATTACCCTAATAAAACCCCTTTTCCTAAGGTTAAACTTCATTTTCCCATGAAAATAAAATAACCCCATGTTAAATTCCATTTCATTCAAAATACCCACAAAAAGGTTTTATCTTAAGTATAAAGTGTATGTGAATAAAATGCGCAAATATTACATTTATTCTTAGGGGTATGTTCACTACCCTCATTTCATATTAATTTTTAACATAATATTATAGTTCCCTATTTATCTTTTCCTGTATATAATTAAATCCCTTATATAAATATCCCAACCTTTAGTTTAGCTATAAACTATACTTTACCCCATATTCCCGACAAAACCCACTTAATTCACCACTTATCGGTAAATCTGAAGTAATCCCATCATTAAGCCCCACCCAATCATTTAAATCCATGATTAACTCCTAATTAATCCCAAATGCCAAGGATTAAAGCGTTGGGCCCCTCGAAACCCCTGGCCATTTCATCTGCACACATTTGTAACTCGACTATCGCCCTATCATCAATGCCCACATCCGACGGTCCATAGCCATATCAGGTTCACCCGATGTCCAACCGTTACCCGACTGATAAAGTGGTTTTGCCCCGACCCCATCTCCACTACGTGTCAAGTGCTAGCATAGATCAAGTGACCCTTCCTAAATACCGCCTACTGTTCAGTTGTAATTACCCACCAAAAAGTGACTGTTGCTCAATAAAAAGGCTGAGAAGCCCTATTTCGTCTTTTTCACTCATTTTCTTTGTAAACCTTTGCAAACCATTGTGACACCTGCACACGCTGAAATCGCCATTTGACCTCAAATTCCACTCTTGAAGAAGCTGCAGAGACCCTAATCAACCTCTCAGTCTGTACCAGAGCCATTCAAACTTTTGCAGTTGCTGAGAACACCGAATTTGAAGCTAATTCACCCTAATTCCAAGTATTTGAAGATAATTTAACAGAAAACCCTTTCAATTTGAAAGCATTCAGTCTTTAAAGTGTTTTAATTAAGTAAAATTAATTGAAAAATTAAATTGTGTGCCCAAACCCTTATGAAAGCTTCTGAACTTCCTTCAAAACCTCTGAATAAACATGTATTGCAAAAATTCAAATCCACAAGAATTGAATTATGGTTGCCCCCGTTGCCATGGATGTCAGACCTATCACAACTCCCCATTTGGACCTTGACCACCTCCCCTTTGCAGAAAGGGATTTTCAAATCAGAGACACAAGTGCCTATCAAATCTTGCTCAAAATTCATTGTTTGAGTAAGGATAAATATTTAAACCACACTGATGACATTGGCATTTGGGACTCCAATTTGCCCAAATACCATTTTTCACAAGTACATATCTTTCTTGAGATTGTCCATATGTGCCATGCCTATTACATTCCCAGCCAGAGAGATGTAATGTCCCCAGACCAAAAATTCTTGTTTACTATCACAACTGAATCAATCAATGAAATGTTACAAGTCCAACCAGGTCCAAATATGACCCCACTCTCCATTAGGGATTTGTTAGAACAATACACCAAATTGAGTCCATCTAGACTGGCCCAAATATTCCAAACTTTCATTGTAAAAGAGCAACACATTCCAAAAGATGCCCCTCCATATGTTTCTGCCATTTTCTCTAAAATGGGCAGGCAAATTATAACCATGATATCATATATTCTGGGTTGTACCACTGATCAACTTGTTGATGAGCTCATCCTAGCCTTCATGTCCATTTTCACCCCAGAAAGCCTCCTGCTACTTTGTACAATTATGCCCAGTTCATAGCTGAAAGGGCGCATGAACAATTTACAAGAATGCACAATGAAAGATTATTCAAGTACTCATATGTACTATACTACATGTTTTTGTATTATCAGTCAAACAGATTTCCCTTCACCATCGAGAAGCTGGATACTAGATGTTATAGCTCCAAATCTCACTATTATGGTTTGTGATGCTGCACTCATGGCCTAGGGCAACCCCTCCTTCCATACTTGGTCCAAAATTTAAAAAACAGTGTTTTATTCCTTATACGCGACATTGCCCTGAGTTAAACGCGTGTATACGCGGGTAGGAATATACCCAACCCACGTATATGTATTAAAACACTTAAAGAAATATAAAACTCCTTATTTTTGGGCAGAGATCGCGGGTTTTACCTGCTGATCACCTGTTAGTGCCCATGGCCCAACTGTTCCCAACCAACTCCCAACTAAAAAACTACCTTGGAAGAGGTATAAAAAGACCTCAAAGGGAAGGCCTAAAGGAGGAGAGAAGAGAGAGAAAGGTTATTATACTGAGATTTTTCCCCTGACCAGGTCTGAA
>APFE030929368.1:4602-63232 GCA_000404065.3 Pinus taeda | reverse complement strand
ATAGCAAAATTTCTGTTATGGGAAAAGGAGAAGTCAAAATATTTACAAAGAAGGGTGAAAAGAAAACCATAGCAGATGTCTACTATGTCCCTGGAATGAGGTGTAACCTCTTGAGTATTGGACAACTTGTCCATAAGGGGTACAATTTTTTCTTAAGAATGATGTATGCACCATCATGAATATAGCACCCAGCAAAAGATGTATTGCTGAAGTGAAGATGACAAGGAACAGGATGTTCCCTCTCAGAATAAGGGAAGATTTGAAAAACAAAGAAGTAATTGCAGCAGTTACCCAAGAGGCTTTTCAAAGTGTGCCAAAGGATGAAAATTGGTTGTGGCACTTGAGATTTGGACATCTCAACTTTGGAGGTCTTAATTTGTTGAGCAGAAAAGGGATGGTAAGAGGATTACCATTGATAGAGAAACCAGAAAGCCTTTGTCAAGGTTGCATATTGGGGAAACAACATAGAGAATGTTTTCCATCAGAGAAAAGCATAAGGGCAAAGGCACCCTTAGAGATTGTCCACTCAGATGTATGTGGACCGATGAAAACTCCATCTTTAGCAGGCAACCAATATTTTCTAACATTCATTGATGATTTTACTAGAAAAACTTGGGTTTATTTCTTGAAGAACAAAAGTGAAGTGTTTGAAAAATTTCGCAATTTCAAAGCACTTGTGGAAAATCAAAGTGGGCTGCGCATCAAAGTTTTGAGAACTGACAGAGGAGGTGAGTATATCTCCAAGGAATTTCTATGGTTTTGTAGAGAAAATGGAATTCACAAGCAATTTACAGCTAGGTACAACCCGCAACAAAATGGTGTTGCTGAAAGAAAGAATAGGACCATCATGGATATGGCGAGGAGCATGTTGAAGGCAAAGCATTTGACAAATGAGTATTGGGCTGAAGCTATAAATTGTGCAGTATATATTTTGAACAGGTGTCCTACAAAAGCAGTCATGAACAAAGTGCTGGAAGAAGCATGGAGTGGGAGAAAGCAAAGAGTCACCCACATGAAAGTTTTTAGATGTGTGGTTTATGCACACATTCCAGATCAGCTAAGGAAGAAGTTGGACAGAAAAGGGGAGAAATGTATTTTCATTGGATACAGTGAGGAATCCAAAGCTTACAAGTTGTATATCCCATCTACCAAGAAGTTTTTTGTGAGCAGAGATGTTCAATTCATTGAGGAGGAAGCTTGGGATGGAAACATAGAGAAAACAGTAAATGTTAAGAACTGTTTGTCTCATGATGAAGATGATGATGAGATGGCTAAAATGCATCCCCAAACAGTAGCACCAACACAAGGGTAGCAAGCGACACCCTTGAGGAGAAATGAAAGTGCTTCTCCAAGTACACCACAAGGAGGAAATTCAAGTGCTTCCTCAAGCACTTGCACACCAAATGAAAGACGTAAGAAGTTCTGAAATTTAAGTGACATTTATGATGAAGGTATGAATTCTTTATTTGCTTTATATTGTCATGTTGATGACCCTATTCATTTTGAAGATGCAATTAAAGATAAGAAATGGATAGAAGATATGGATGAGGAGATCAATGCCATAGAAAGAAACAAGACATGAGATTTGGTTGAATTACCAAAAGGAAAAGAAGTCATTGGAGTCAAATGGGTCTACAAGACCAAAAGTAATGCTGAAGGCAAGATAGAAAGACACAAGGCAAGACTGGTTGTCAAGGGATACAAGCCGCAGTATGGAAAAGATTATGAGGAGACTTTTGTATCGGTTGCAAGAATGGAAACCGTGAGAGTAGTGTTGTCCATAGCAGCACAAAACAAGTGGAAAGTTTACCAAATGGACGTGAAGTCAGCATTCCTAAATGGAGTGTTAATGGAAGAGGTTTACATTGAACAACCACCAGGCTATGAGAAGAAAGGCTAAGAGCACAAAGTGTGCAGATTGAAGAAAGCTCTTTATGGGCTAAAGCAAGCACCAAGAGCGTGGTACAGTAGGATAGATTCCTATCTACTGGAAAATGAATTTGCAAAGTGTGAGGGAGAACCCACCATCTACATCAAAGAAAAGGATGGTAAAATACTAATTGTTGTGTTATATGTTAATGATGTGATTTTTACAGGTGATGATGACTACCTCATTAAAAATTTCAAATCAGTCATGAAAGAAGAATTTGAGATCACTGACATGGGTTTGTTGAGATACTTCTTAGGAATAGAAGTAGATCAAAATGAAAATGGGATTTTTATCTCACAGGCAAAATATGTTAATAAAGTGTTGGCAAGATTTAACGTGCAGGACAACAAGGTAGCAATCATTCCCACAGTGATGGGATTAAAACTCAGCAAAGAGGACAACAGCGAGAATTTTGATCCTAGCGTGTACAAGAGCATAGTTGGCAGCCTAAGGTATTTGACTGCAACTAGGTCAGATATAATGTTTGCTGTTAGTTTAATTTCCAAATTCATGGAGAGGCCAAAAGAAGCACATTGGTAGGCAGCAAAAAGAATTCTGAGGTATGTCAAAGGTACTAAAAAGTTTGGCATCCTATATACTGTCTCAGAATGTTCAGATTTAGTTGGCTACACCGATAAAAATTGGGCTGGAAGTGTAGAGGATCGGAAAAGCACATCCGGTTATCTCTTTCATATGGGATCGGGAGCCATCTCATGGACTTCCAAGAAGCAACCAGTTGTGTCTTTGTCAACAACAGAGGCAGAATACGTGGCAGCTACATCAGCATCGTGTCAAGCGGTTTGGATGAGAAGGATGCTAAGGAGCCTATACCAAGAGCAAGCAAAAGCAACGGTTATTTTTTGTGACAATAGCTCAGCTATTGCCATGTCCAAGAATTCTGTGTTTCACAAACGAACGAAACACATTGATACAAGGTTCCATTACATCAGAGAATTGATGAACAATGGAGAAATTGTCTTAAAACATTGCAACACTCAGGAGCAGGTTGCAGATATTCTGACTAAGCCATTGGGACAGAAAAGTTTTGATTTTTTTAGAAAATGCCTGGGTATGACTGATAACCCAGCTGTTGAAATTAAAGGGGAGTGTTGAAATAATAATTTCAACTGCAGCATTATTTTACTTTGCGATGCGATCTTATCGCAGATCGCAAATCGCATGCACACACCTACCTCCGTTTACTCACTTGATTTCTGCTGATTGCGATGTTGCGATGCGATCCGATCGCATATCGTAGATCGCACCCATTTGTTTCAAGCATTCCCCTGTTTTACAATGAATGCGATTTCACGATGCGATCAAATCGCAAATCGCAAATCACAAATTGCATAATTAAATGGTTGAAGTACAAGGCTGCAATTTGAAATTGACGTGGAGTATCATTCTCTGTGTTTTGCTTGTTTTGTTTTTGGAATTTTAGCAGGAAAAAATTCACAACACCATGCAGCAACAAATATTTCTTCCGCAAATTTAAGATGACATACCCCAAGTTGAAATATAAGCATGAAAATCAAAATCTGAGAGACTGCTATTGCGATGAATCCGTTGTCCCCAGCATGAACGATAATAGCAAAGTGCAAGTGCCGAATCAAATCCATACGATGTCATCACAGGAAGAGAGAGAGTGCAACTACAAACTAGCATTCAAGCAACCAGACTCGCGTAGCAACAATGACCAATAAAATCCATGATCGAATCTCTCGACTGTTCAATGAGAATGGGATTGAATGTGTCCTCGCTTGAACACAGATGATAATGTTATGTCTCATGCAGTCTTCACAGGCAGCTCTTTCAAGTTGCAACAACTTTCAAGTGGTTCGATCTTGCATGGTTTCAAGCTGTTTCATGATGGTATTTTAATTAGATTGCAGATTTTAACCTGGTTGCTATCCCTGGGATTCTGGTGTATTCTCAAAATTTGTAATGGGAATAAGTTCAGCAAGTCATGTTGCACAATGTTTTCAATTAGCATCATGGACTCTACACCGCACAAACCGCACAAACTCCACACAGCAACACACATTCATAAGCAGCATACACACCACACTTTCACTTTTTTATTCAACTTGTAAGGCAGTTTTTCAGAAACGCTGCCACCACTATTACAAATTTTCTGTGTTACTTTGGGTATAATAGCCAATACAAATTTTCTGTGTTACTTTGACATTGGTTATAATAGCCAATAATGAAACAAGGGACACACAAAATCCAGAGAAAAAATCTCCAAAAGAACAATTATATTAAATAAACGTTCCCTTGTATTTGTGGTAGGTGACATAATATGTCCATAACCATAATCAATGACTGAATCGGCAATTTTCCTCCACTTCATACAAGCACAAGCAATGGGTACTTTATTTAAATTGCCATTACACTGTATCTTCTCCAAACTGACATCTTACAAGCCTAGACACATGTTGTATTTTGCTTTTTATTGCAAATTTTATACTAAGAGGTTCTCAATCTCTCTGCATATGGAATGGCCTTGAAGATCCTGTAATGATGGAAACAGCCATCTGTGAAGGTGCCCTAACAATATACATGGCTAGGATATGGTTTTCAAAGGAGGGAAATCAAACCAGAACTGCAGTTGCTTTGGTGCACAGTTTATTGAAACCCTCTCCTTCATAGAAATAAGTCAGATCTCCATTCAAAATAAAGATTATACTGCTCTATTTTCCTAATAAGGTGTGGATACCGGATGAAGAATTGCTTGATTTTATTGACACAGAGTCCATCAGGTTTAGATTATGTAGCGTCATGATCGTATCATTTGCAGTTATCTTTTTTTTTTTTTTAATTAAGGTGAATATCTAATTTGGTGGAGTAATTTCAGCAAGCTCACTATAACACCCATAGTATATATGTAATTGTTTAAAGTCAAATATACAAGAATTTATGGTTGGAGTAATTTGGGCTTGGCCCACTACAACACCAATAGTATATCCAAGAGTTTGTAAGACAAACATACAGGAATTTATAATTTAGCAAGAGTCAGACTACTCCTTGAGCCTTATTACAAGGGACCAAAGATGTCTCGTGAATTTGAAATTAAGTCAAAAAGATAACATCCCATTGTACCAACCACTCCATTATCCCACAAAGAAACAAAGCTATCTATTACTCAAAAGACTTGTACAATAATATCTACTATCAACTACATAATGTGCCAGAGGCAATGAAGAATCGACTGCAAGAAATTGATTGAGGGTATGGAGTAGTTGGTTGATTCAGTCGATTCCTAGTTAGAAGATAAATAAATCTATGGCATTCCAGATTTTAGTGAAGATTTGACAATTTCCTAGAATTTTCAGTTTAGTAGTGTTATTATTAATGTCCATATGTAATTGCTAGCATATCGTCTGTTGTAATTAATTGCATAAAAAAGTAAATTATTGTTGGCTTCTGTATACGATTTACATTTATATAGAGGTACAGTTTACTCAGCAGAAAGATTGTGTGAAGCTTAATTCCTCTAAAGTAATTTTTATCTTCAACTCTTCTATATGAAAATTGAATTGAGATTTGGTAAAGACTAAATTTCACTCAACCCAACTAAACTACACCTTATAACTGGCATGCCATGAATTATATATGATTAGGCATGCAAACTAAAATCTAAAACTCATAAAATCAATATGATAAAAAAAATGCTATTGAGTTTGAAGTTGACTCGTGGACTTGGTTGATGTAGTCACTGTTAAACGGAATCTAGCATGCATGCATTATAAAAAGTCTATAATCATATTTAATTTTATTACAAATCCTAGAAATATTTCAAAATTAGATAAATAGGAGTAAGGTTTTAACCTCATTTTATCAAATTCTGGAATATTTTAAGTTCACCTCATTGATTATATTATAGAGTTGTGTATACCGTAATATTCTTGGAATCTGATGCTTCAGTTCGTTAAATCAGGAATATCATGAATATTCTGTAATAGAGATAAGGATGAACACTAAGATAGGAACCCGACATGGATTTGAATGGCTATGGGTGTGTCGATCTGACGGAGTTAATGGATGACTAGAATAGCAACTCATGTGGGGCTCTGAATAGACATCTCCGAGCAGTGCTGGCATCCTTTATATTAGAATCCTCAAATAAGCGCAGATTCAAATGCTCATTCCTTTCTCACAAATTATAGAATCATTTTACATTCATGATTTTAGGTTGAAAATAGATCTAAGGTAGAGGTAAGAGCAGGCAACATGAAAGAAGTTTAACATATGGGAGTACGGGGAAATATTAAGCACCATACACTTTGAATTATTGATTCAGTTTCTTTTTATATCTTTCATTGAACGAAAATGAAATAATATTCAATGGACCAGATGAAAAAGTATTAAGTTTTAAGTTAATGATATTTAATGGACTAACATGAAAAAATACTATGTCAATAATTGGCTTAGTGCAGGCTGTTTAATATTTGTCAGCATCTACTAGCAACCGCAACCCAACTGACCACTTATTAATAAATGGGAACTTTATTGAAAGTGAACTTAATAGAAAGATCAAAAGATAATGTCACATGTGGATGTTATGTCACTAAGTTATCTATTAATGGTCAAATGAAATGAAGATTGTATGAACTTTCTTACCTAATGAACTTAATATGAATTTTGAATTAGATAGATAGAGTGAGTGAAAAAATTGATGTCGTTACTATATGTCCAGTTTTGATTTCTAGATATTCTCAAAATCAACGATCTAGATAAGGATAACAAGTCCTCATCCAATAGGACATGCATAGACACAATTTACAAATTCATTTAAGATCTGCTCGATTGGTGATATTAAGGATATTTAAAATAAGACTTGTTGAACAACAATCTATGAGATGATCGAGTGCATTGTAGAAAAAGGAAGCATTTTTCGAGTGAACATAACTAGAGCATAATGAATTAGATCTCAAAAGGTGATACATGACAGGATACCAACACAATTGACAGAATCAATAGGACTTTGTTTGGTATCCAATGTATCAAGTGTAAACAATTAGAGCATAATGAATTAGATCTCAAAAGGTGATACCAAAACAATTGAGTGGAAAAATTAATCCTAAATAAAATTACATCACATCCTTTTATAAGAATTGTAAAACCCGCAGAGAATAATTGCATTGCATACATGGAGGATGGTTGAGTCTTCTAACAAGGAAGGTGATTCTCTAGGGCATTTATTGGAATAGATTAGTTTCTTAGTGACATATGTCTATATCTATATTTATATGTTGTCAACAACATATCTATAAGTTATAACTATGTAAGTTTTAGTTGAGTTTATTAGGGGAATTTTGAGGTAAAAAATAGGCCAGAAACAAAAAATGTACTGACTAAATTAAGTTTCAAAGAAGCTATAGGATTTAGGATGATGATGTAATCTTTAGGGGAGAATATTTTGGAGGGAAAAGAAGAAAACATTTTTTTAATTGTATTTATGTCTTATCTCCTTGTAGGTTTACTCAAATGTCAAGTGTAGACACCCGTTGGATGTGGAATTAAATTCCACATCCAACGAGTACCCACTCTGCATAATTATGAGTAGACCTTTTTTTCAATGTGGGTCTACTCATAATTATGCCAAGTGGGTACTCGTTGGATGTGAAATTTAATTCTGCATCTAATGAATTTCTACACTTGACATTTGAGTAAACCTACAAGGAGATAAACCGAAAATACAGTAAAAAAACAATTTCATTTCTTTTTCTTTTAAAAATTTATAACTCTTATTTTATTATTTTAAATATTTTTTATTATTTTCCTTAGGACACTCATTTTAAACCTAAAAATTCACCTAAATAGCAGTAGAGATGTGCTTCATGTAAAATTGAATTGCAACCTCCAATGCATCACACTGATACTTGAAAGAAGTATAGCAATAAAAGTATATTTGACCAAGTAGTAATTTGAAGAAGCATACAAATATTCCAACACTTGATTTATAGATCACTATTTTTTTTGCAACATTTAATAAAACATTTGATCATTGTGCTTGCAAATAAAAAAAAAACACACAATGAGCTTAAAATGATGACATCCAAAAAATTAAATTTATTGATCCCCTGGTATGAAAGTAACCAAATAATTTCTTGGGTTGTGACCTCCCACACCAGAAATTAGAGAAATGTTAGTTTGGATGATAAATGGGCTCCACCATGAGATGTTGTGCAAGGGAAAGATAAGCATGGGATGAGTGGGCATAAATCTAAAGACATGATAGTGTAACAAGAGAGTCAATAGGACTTTGTTTGGTGAGGAAGAAAAAGTGCAATAAAGACTCTTTGATTGCATAGTCACCTACTAGATCAAAGATGGAGGCTAAGGTAACAAGTCATGGTAAAAATTTGTATGCATGTATCTTCCTATATAGCTAGTGGTTGTTGCAACTAATTTACACTTGCAGAATGGTATGTATAGTCCATGCACAATAAAACACTTCTATTGGCATAGAGACCCATGATGTTGCACACTTTCTTGGGATGAGCAAGGATTTGAAGTGGGGGAAGATGTTGGGAGGTCTTTTAGGCCCTTGTAAATGTCATCACACATTATATTAAGATATTATCATAAGTATAAGAATGTATAGGAAAATGAAAATGTAATCCATAAAGAAACCCAATGAATTATTAGTTGCAAGTACAGTTACTCACCCCATTTCTTCTACGTATAAATGCTCATGAAGATGAATAAGAACTTGGTTGGACATTTTTCTGAAATTTATCTCTTTCTTATTGAGTGTGTGTGTGTTCTTGGTGTTATTGGAAAGTTGTACTCTTTTCCTAAATGTTGTTGAAGCTCTTTGTTTCAACAACCATTATCAATTCCTTTGTAAAAATGGACTAAGATATAGTACAATCCATTTTCTTTTCACAAATCCATTGTTTCTATGCAAATTGATCTTGTTCTAAATACAAGGATGCAATATTTATATTTAATAAAGTTGTCATTTGGTGTAGAAGTATCACTCCTTCTATAATATCCATCTTATAAGATCATTACCATGAAACTTCTTAATATTGATCTCCATAATAGATTAGTTCCTTGGTGCTACATTGAATCTTAAGGATGTGAATCTCAAGATGATGGAAAATCATGATTTGGGGATTCAATATTTGTTCTCTCTAATTATGATAAAATATTTCCTACATGTCATTGAGTCCCAACATCATTTTCTCCTTATTTTCATGAATTCCTTGGACCTCCATATCCTTTCTAGGAAGCCTCATTTAGTTATTATTTTCTATGGAACTCGTGGATTTTTGTATTTCTTCCTTTAATATTTTTTTATATCTCTTCCTTATTTTCAGTCATATTATTTTCCATTTCCATTTGATTGTTTTCATGAGAATGTGAGAAATTCATTCCTACTACCATTCATTTCATTAACTTTGTTATCTAATCGAGAGAACTTGTATTCTAAGTCTTAATTTTCTTTAGATGACATGATTGATTGTTTTGAGAAATATTAGCAATATTTCTTGTAGACCCCTTCACCATATATTAAAATAATAAAACCCCTCTTTGTTACTCCTCTTTATTAGAACTTTTTGTTTACCTATAACCAAAATTTATTCTACTTGCAAGTTACATACCTTTCAAACCCTGATTTGGAGATTATTTGGATAGTTAAACTTTGTCTTGATATAAATATGAAATTTGAGTCATTTTTAGTTTAGAGAATAAAAAATTAAAATTTTGATCAAATTTAATTAGATACTTGATGGGCCTCCCAATTAGGTACAACTTAAGGCCCATATAACATAGGTGCTTAATATCCCTCTTTCTACCTTTACTTTCCATACATCAACTCAATTAGTTAATTTTATGATTGTATTTTTGAACATTTTCTTTGCAAGGTTAGTGAATTAGCTTGTTTTCAATTGTGTTTATGCATCTTGCTTTAGTAAATCAAATAATAATTTATGTTATGAAGTAGCATTATTTTCCATGCATTAGTTCAACTAATCATTCTTGTGATATAAACTTATAAATATTGTTTCCTCCAAGTCAATAAGTTAGTTTGTTTTCCAGATTGCTTATGCATTTTTCTTTAGATTACAATATTTCTTTGATGTATTTAGCACTTATTTTTGTGCATTTAGCTTGCTTATATTATTGTTTCTTTTTTTTTCATATATTTTTGCAACCTCTTAGTGCATAAATTCTTGTTTTCAAAACTACAGGAAACATGAAAATCACTCTTTTGTTGACTAAACCAATTTATTAAAAGTATAAGGACTTGGAAAGTACTTCTTGACCTTCATTTAGCCCTCCTTCACCTTATACATTCTAAAAACTGCATCTAGAACACATTTTTCTACTTATTAGACTATCTCCTATAGAAAAATAGGGACTCCTGTAGCAAGCCCCAATTTGCATCAAAAACCCTTCAAGATTTGCATCCAAAGCATGATGATCCTTCCTTGACATGTTACAACATAAACCAAATATTGAGGATGGAATTTGGAAGCTCAAAGTCCCCATAGAATCTTTGACTTAATTGTTCTAGTGAAATTGTTTTCTTTTCTACACATTAGTTTAATGTTTCAAAGCTCTCTTTCAGTTGCAAGCTTTTTTCCAATGCACAATAGAGTGGATTCATTTTTTTTTTTTCTCTTGGATCATTTTTCCTTCTTTTCCCACAAGTAGAATAGATTTACTTGTTGCTCTTTCCTTCCTACATTTTCTTAGTATTGCATGTAGCATAGATAGCAGAATGATCTTTATGCAAACTATTTTCCCTTCAGTTGCTTTCCCCTACATCAAATGAACAAAAGAAGAACACGTTTCGTGTTGCATACATAGTGTTAGCCCATCTTAATTTTGTATGAACCCTAAGTTGACAATTAAATTTGAGACCCCTTGGTAGTTGCAGCATTTTTTATATAATATTGAGGGCCATCAATATTTTTCCTTGTTATCATAAATCTTTCACTATCTTAATATTCCTAGGAAAAAAATTATAATAAAAATTCCAAGACAACTCATTTGAAACTAAAATTAGAAATATTAACAAATCCTAACTTACATTGGTATATCTACGAAAGTATAGCATATAAAATCTTTAATTTTTATCGAAAAATGTTTTGATAGTTCTTAGTCTCCTCAAAATTTCACTATATGAATATTCGAAAATAAAATGTTATAGCTAAAGTTTCACAATGTCTTGATTGAAGGAGAAAAATCCCTAGGATTGTATCTCTAGTGATACCAAACATATGAACCATACAACTTTAAAATAATATGAAATTATTTAATACAATCCACTTCAAGATTGAAACCTCCTTTCACAACGAATATATACACAAGGAAATATATGATGATCTTAATTCTAGGTCTCCTTGGATATATATAGAGGTCAAAGGGTACAATTATAGTGAAAAGCTACAATGAAATTTCCTAGCCTACATAAAAATATAACTATAGAAATGTAATAAATCAACATCTAGTGATTAATAGGGGGTTTTAGGGTTGACAAGAAGATTTTCTAGGGCTTAACACATGACCAAGAGTAATATTTATGGATCCAAATCTCCTAGTGGAGTCACCAATATATTATGAGTGACTTGGATAGAAAGTGAGTAAAACTATTAATCTATTTAATTGTATAACTAGATATAACAAAATATTGAAAATAAATAAAATCAAGTTAAGAGTATCACATGCAACCATTAGACTAAACCCTAGCTAGTGAAATGAAAGAAATACAAGCAAGAAATAATATAACATTCAAACATAAGAAATGGTGGAAAAAGTACAATGCTTATATTACCTCCAAAACGTTCAAGAGATAATCATTGTGTAACACCTAAGAAGATATTTTGGCATAGCAAGTTGGCTCTAAAACTTCTTCTTAGGAGGTTTCTTTTGTCTCTAATGTGTTGAAGTTCGAAATCTTCGTCAATGTAATTCTCAAGTTCCTTATGTGAATTCACAATGGTATAAAGCATCGCTTGAAGGAAAGAAACTTTCAATGATGAATAATGGCTCTCTAATGGAATTTTGGAAACATAAATGTAATCCTATGCTCCTTATGTAAATGCAACCACGTGACCTTTATTTATAGGTGAGTAGTGAAAAACACCTTGGGATGTAGTTTCCATATGAACTTTCTCAATGTATTAATGAGAATCAATCATTTTAGTGGACATCTTGGAAGACTATATCAATGGTATTAATGAATACAAGGGCTTTAACAAGGTCTAGACATACCCACTAAACATTGTAAAGAAGCATGAGTACATTTATGAGTGTCAATGAACAACTTTGGTATTTAAGGGTCATGTCATAATCAACTGGTTTCCCACATGTAGTGCCTAGGAAATGGAAAAAAAAATGTGTGCCTCAAAAAAAGGTCAACTAATGGTTGGAGTCAACAAAGTGAAGTACCATAAGGTCAAATAATTATGGAATTGGGTGCGTAATATGGATTATAATTTCCATGTTGATGTATCTAGGAAAAGTTACTCAAACTATATAGGTGAGAAAAATTAGGTTGATAACAGTTTGATATTTAGACTTCTTCCTAAAGAAAAATGGATCATTTTATGTCTTAAACATAATTTCCTCTAGTGAATGATATTCAATAAATAATTCAAGGAAATGTTTTCCTTACTTTTCTTCATGTCCTCAACAATGTTGTATTCAATTTGTGAAATTAACATGGTTCTTGTTGAAAGCATTAGAAGGAGCAACAATAGTTGTTATCTTCAACACTATGAGAGAAGCAACATTAGTTGATGTAGCATATTGCTTGATTCTATTCGGATAACCATTTTTGTTTTCTATGTAGTATGAAATTCTTATATAACTTCCTCTTCTTATTCATCCACAAAATTAGGAAGCATGTGCCATGAAACCTGTATGGCATCTTCTTATTCAATTTCTACTTCTTATACAAATTATTCAATTGTTGAGGTTGGTTGCATACATTCATTGAGTACATGATCAATGACATTGATGAATAGTAGATTCATCTTATATGAACAATTTTCCTTGTGTATACAGTAAAATTTTTCCACAACTACATCATATATTCTCACATGGGTTTTCACAATAGATGTCTGTAGTGGGTTTGATGCAACTATCACTTTCTCAAAAAATGGCATTTAATAGGTTTTCTCAAATTTTCTTCTCTTGATTTCTTCTTCAAATATACAAATATCATTGGCAAAATCATGAATGGATCTCTATGATATTTCGATGTCTATATTGGAATATTTTTCCTTTTATTCAATGCTACGGTTTTTCGATGTCAAAGATTTCCTTGCAAGAAGAGCATTCTTCTTTTCTCCCAAACTTGTGCTTCCATTCAAACTCATAATTACCTTTTAATTTATGAACTACTTCAAATGTTCCAAGGTGACGCCTACTCTTTTGATAAACATAGTATTTAGTAATGAGATAATAATAAAATAAAACTCTACTAGTATATCCTAAGTTGATCTTGATCTAGTTGAACTCTCATTCTGTAACATAGTGAATATTTGATTGAAATATTATATCATTTCCTTCACATTCATATTCATTCTTGAAAATTGTAAAAATAGAGCCACCAAAGTTCCTTCATCCTCAAAATTAGTTACAAATGTAGTTTAAAAATTGTTCCAACTAGTAGTATATCCAACTTCTAAGTTAAAATACCATTTAAAAGCTTTCTATTGTTATGCTCAAGGAAAAAAATGTCACACCACACCTTCTTCTCTAACATAAATAAACCTAATGAATTATATAAACTTCTTGATGTGGTATTCAAGAGACCTTGATTTGTATAAATCATACTTTGATACAACCTTTTTTTCACAACTAGGTTGAACCTAAGCCAAGGCCATCCCCCATTTGGGATGGAAGAGTGATCTACCCACTAGTGGGATTCTACTCACTCGAATTGTGTGAAGCTCTGTCAATCTTGGCTTCTGCTCATGATATTTTAATTCCCCCCAAGATGGTATCCATACCAAAACCCTCACCATGATATTTGAACTTGAGACTTAGTGGGGATTATACCCACACAAACCAAATGGCATAAAACTCATGGGACCTTGATAACAACCTATTTCGATTATTTTTTACATCACAAGTAGGATCTACGATATTTAATGCATCTAGAATGAACTAATCATATTAATTGCCTTGATTTTCACATATATCCCTAAAATGATATTATGTAGTAAGAATGTTGTTCATTTACCTTGTAAATGAGAGTGTATCATTGATGCTTTTGGGAGTATGATCAAGGGTAGGAGCGATTTGATATAAATTTTTTAGTATTTAATCAATTGCATGAGTGGTCAAATCTATAACACTCCATGCATGGGATTCTTCTTTGTTTTGATTTAAAACTTGTTTATGTCAAGGTAACCCATGCAAAATCATCAAGGAACCAATTTTATAAGTATATCTACAAGAAAGAAAACTAAAATTTTGATACTCTTTTGGAGGGAATGGAAATGATATTTTATTTATAAGGATATAAAATAGATTTAACTCAACTTCAGGTAAAATTATGTCATTATCAAGTTGTACTTCACTATATTGAAATTTTGGTTTTGGACTTAGTGTGTACACACATTCTTGCAAGTCTTCTTTGTTCATTGGTTTGTAGGTGGTAAATTGTGGTTATTATAGTTAACAAACAACCCACTCAAATACATTATCATATGTACAAGTGGGGTACCCTCCTTCTAGGACCAAAATGATGATGTCAAAAAATGCCACAAGTCAACTTTACAAGTTTAGCTATTGAAAGGGAACAATCAACATTTCTCTATTAAAATGGAAAACCCACTAGTTATGGACCATATTATCATTGAATATTATTCTTTAATATGAAATCCATTTATGTATGCAAATTATTTTGTAAAATTTTTATTAGACATTTAATTGTTTTGGAAAATTTGACTAAATAGTCCAAAAAAATATTTTTTCTTGGAAAATGAAAATGGAAAATTGTGATGGTTTTGTTTCTAAGGAATCCCATTAGATATCAAAGTCATGCATAAGAAGGAAATTCAAAGGAAGAGTAGAGAAAGAGAGCTTGAGCTAAAATGAAGAGTTAGGGTAATAGTGAAATATGATGAACTTGTGAGAAGAGGCTTGCTTAAAGATTGAAGGTTGTCTTAATACCAAAAGTGTCTATATTTTTTCTACTCAATAAGAAGGAATTAAAACTTACATTGGGCTTACATATCTTACCCTTCTAACTATTTCTTTATCAAAATAAGATCCCCATTCAAAAATGTTTGTTTTCCCATTTGAGTTTCCAGGGTAAAATTATATTGTCCACAATGTGTTTAATTTCTATGCTTGATTAACTATTGTGTGATTGATTATTCATCGCGTGAATGCTTCATTTTGTTGTGATTATATGTATTTTTAAATCACTTCCTATAAAACTTTTGTTTAGTGGAAATGAGTCACCATTAATTGGATGGTTGGTTTATCCCTAGAACTTGAGTTATCATTTTGTTAAGATATTTAGATGCTTGGGAGTTAGTTAAGATCAACTTGACATAACTTTATATAAAGTGTGTCTCTTAATATGCACTAGTATGCATTTGTAGTTATGTAATCTAACATTCATGATATGTACTAGACAATGTGATTTGATGGATCATATTCTCCTCAACACTAAAGGCTATTGATTCATAGCTTAAAACATGATTAGTCCATGATATTTATTTAAAGACTATGGAGGGTCATTTTCTCTTGATTGAGTATGAGAAATTCATACATAAAATTATTTTCTCTTTAATTACTATATGACCTTAAGTAGTGAAATAGGTTGGGGCTATGGATTGTTTCCCTCTTTGATAGTTTTAACTATGTAATATACTACTATACTAATATTTGTTTCACTCTTTGATAGTTTTAACTATGTAATAAACTACTATACTAATATTTGATCTATTTGTGTGAATAGTTGTTTAAAGTGTTCAAATTATGTGGAAACACCCTATTTTTTATAATGGTATTAGATCCCATATAAAGACCTACTCCCCTTTGTTGATTAAGATCTTAAACTTGTCTTACCACATGCATCAAAAGGAATTTTAAGTTTTTTTTTTTTTTTTTGGTACATTTCTACGCTAAGTGAGCTATTCCATTACATCTAGAGCACTAATTCAATTGGAAACACTTTCATTTCACCCAAAGAGGATTATATTTTCCTAAGATGTGACTTTTTTTTGTTAGATTTTAAGGTATAGATATTCATTGTGTTTTTGAATTTTTTTTACTTTAAATTTATGTTAATATTTTGATTTTTCTATTTGTATTCCTAGTTTTTTACTATTTCTAGTCCACCTATGGTATTTCTCGTGCATTTTATAAGAATATTATATATATATATAATATATATATATATACTCTTTTTTCTACTTTTTGTGCGATAAAAGCTAGAGAGAAGAGTTTCATTTTTGGAAACCTAACCCAAATCTTGTAAGGTTTCAAATTTATTTTTTTCAAAAATATATTCTTAGTTTTGTGTGCCATTGTGTTGAAGTTTTTGGAAAAAGAAAACATGGTTGTTGGGGATAAGCACACTCTTTAAGGAAAAAAAAATGTGCCCCATCCTCCTACATAACTTTTCTGCTATGTTTTGCATTAGCTCCCTTGGTTAAATGTTATTTTATTTGAAAACGGTTCTTGAGTTGAAGACTTTCTTTTCATTAATGTACTTTTTGAAAAAAAATCATGCAACATTAAGTTATCACACAACTTTTTTTCCTTAAAAAAAACATAATTTTTATCAAGAGAAATAAAAATTACGTTTTCTAAATAAATGTAGTGTGTATGCAGAAAAAAAACATATAAAATATATCATTGATCAAAAGTGACATAAAAGGGGAAAATGGTTATTAAAATGGCATAGAACCACAAAGCATAAGATAGGAAATAAACAACAACATGGGAAAGAAAGTTAATGATGACAACAAGTGTTGATTTTTTCGTTTCTTCCCTTCCTGTTTTGCACCTTTTGCCAATCATCAGGATTTGGTTCAACTAGAACCAATACCAATGCTTGACCCTCTTCCAAATGTGGATTTTATTTGTCTAAAATGGAGCTCTCTGAAACATGAGCTCACTTGGTACCTCCATTCCCATCTAGAGACTGGCGATTTTCTAATTCCAGTGCCTTCAAAAGAGGAGAGGCAGGCCCTGCCTGCGCCACCACATCCCCCTCCATTTTATCTTTAGTTTGGTTGAGTTATGTCTCCTTATTTTCCTCCTCTTCATCTTCCGAATGGGGGAGTTCATTAAACTACCATCCTTTTGGCATTTTTGTCTACCTTTATTTCTTTTTTGAGTTCTTCTTAGCTTAGTCATCACACAATTTTATTATAGAGTGTACTAAACTAAATTATAAATTTGGATCACTACAAAGTAACTTTAATGTGATATTTAACTTACTTTTTGCATGCAACATTAATTTATAAAGTAACATCACTGTAAAAGTAATTCTCACTTATTTCATAAAATGGATCACTTCATGTAATTTAAGTAACTTAGTCTAAAAGTAAACTTACAAGCAAAGTTATGGAAGGAAGAAAAACATTTTTACTCAACAATGTCATTATGCATCGAAAACCACATGGGTGAACCTCTTTTCAAGAAATTTATTTGCATAAATTATGGAATGTTTTATTATCAATTTGGAATATGTAAAATTGTGAAATACAATAATGTATGTGAAAAATTAGATTATTTGTATTATGATCTACCTAAAATGCTTAATTCTTATTTTATTGATGCTTAAACTTGTGAAATGAAACAAATGAAACAAAATAAAAAACCATTACTAAATTATACGTACTTTATCCATAAGCATTGTAAAATTGATTGTAGTAAGTATTCAATCTTCAAGATCTGAATCTTTTACAACAATAGTCTATTTGATATTTCAAAATACAATTCAATTAATAGATATCAACTATGAAAATGAAACACACTACACTTCATCAATCAAAAGAAAACTTAATTACTATTGGCAAATATCCTATACTTGAACATTGATCATGCTAATGTAGGAACTTCATCTTCCCATTTTTTGTTGTTATGAAAATAAAACTAATCTATGGGCTTAAAAGAGTCATGGCATAAGGAAACAAAATTACGTCAATGTAAAGACCATTACAAAATATGTTTGCATAAAGGAAAATAAAGCAAAATACCACCACGTAGTAAGCTCAATCTCCCAAGAACAAGATAGAAAATTAACTATAACATTATAAAGAAAATAAAAACATGCTGCATCTAAGACTATAGAACGATAATATAGATGAAAGAAATACTAAGAAGTTTTATTCTAACCCATCATAAGTTGGATATAAGCTCCAAGAGTCCTCCCTTTGGAATAGAGAAGGCACTCTTATTTATCCATAAACTCTCTTTAAAAATAGTATAAGAAATAATTGATTTAGATCCACAAATATCTTATGTGGTTACAACAAATTGCAAATAATTAGCAAATCAACAATATCTCCAAAATCTATGTGATATTTGATAACAAATATGATAATAGGCTCCAAGATTCTTCTACATCTAATATATCTTAATGTTCATCCCAAATCCTCATCAAATATTCAATGGTTGAACAATGAATTTCAATTTCCCCTGTGATAACAAATTTCATCATTGCAGCCTCTAAATGTTCAAGTAATCATCAACAAACTAACCCAATCATCATATATAAGTGAAGGTATATTATTTTTATAATAGTAAGTCATAAATTCACTTAAAATACTAAAATAAATGAATTAGAAAAAAATGAGCCTAATCCCACATATAAAAATAAAAATGGAATAAAACAAGGTGACAAGAAAGCGAAAAGGGATTAAAATCAAGGGAAAGGTTGTGAAAAAATATTAAAAAGAATGTGAAAATACAGAAATTTTGTGACTTAACAATTCCCCAAATTGAATATGTTGCATGTCCTCATGCAACCCTATAGCTCCATGCAATTGATGTTTTTGAACTTGAGTGTGTAGGTCTTCCTTTGAAAAATGGGGCAATGAGCTAGAAGGCATGAGTTGTAAGTGAGCTTCTTGCGGTTGGTTCTTATGTAACAATCACAAGTTTTGTAAGTGGTGGTTCTTGTGTGGTAGCATTTTCCTCTAAAAAACCGTTCTTATTTGCTACAACAAAAGGTGTCATGCTTTATCCAATATCACGTGTTAGGAAAAGGATCATAAACTTGAGAAAATAACCTAGCAATTTTTGTAACAACCAAATATTAATGTAATAGCCCTTTCTTATGCATTTAATGTTTTATTAACCTAATTATGACCTTAACCATTTGAAAAATCTCAAGACATATCAACCCTTGGTCAAAATTCTAAAATCAATTCAATTCACTTCAATTTCCAGTATACCTTATCACATGGAATTTATATTGAAGAGAATATTGGAAAGTAGTTCCTTCTACAGGACCAACATTCTCACATCCATTTTATTTTGAAATCAATTCACTCTTCAAGAATAAAATAAATTATAGATTTTTCAAATTACCTTTTCATATGTATGTTCAAAATCTAAACTCAAAATATGAACAAAATGTACTCAAATTTGAAATTGTTCTTATCTTCATTTGTGGCTCCTTATTGATTTCATGACTATTTGCATTGGATGTAGAGAGTTTCCACTACAATGCAGTACATCTTCATTCAAATCTACGATTTGCAACCATGTTCTAGGCTTCAATTTGTCTCTTGTTCATTATTTTATCTTTATGCTTGCATAAATTTTACACTAAGGAACTATTGGCTCCTATATCTCCTCTCAGGATCTACCTAACTACATAAATAAAGCTAAACATGTATCCCCTAAATACACATAAGCTTTCATATAGAAATAGAAAAAACAGGAGAGAATAGAATATGCACATGGTTATGCTTGTTTGTTTATGTAGACTACAAACTTAATTTAGTAACAAAAAATCTTGCTCCTCATCAAAAGATCTTGCTTGAGCACCTAGAAACTATATCACCTACACACAATCATAGACAAACAAGGACAATCCTTTTCCCCTAATGGAAGAGAAATAAGTGTACAAGAAATAATCAAGTCATAACATATAAATGCATATAATGATCTCATTCCTCGACCCTAACCATATATTGTGTGTGTGTGTGTGGAAAGGAGAATCCGCCCAAATAAATATAATATATATAATATATATAATATAATATAAATATATATATATATAATATATATTATATATATACTATATATATATTTATATAATTATATATATATATATGGAAACTCCTTTCTAATTCCCCAATCCTAACCACTACTTGACTCATAAATATATATTGTGCTCATCCATGTAGCAAGAAAACTCCTTCTGATGAAAATTCTTCAACATGAGGATGCTCCCTATATCTCTTTATCTCCATCTTCGACCTAAAAGGGTCTCGTTATATAGGCTTCTCATATATCTAAGAGGATGAATTTAGACGCTTAGGGCCAAGAGAAGTTTTCTTTGGTGGCATGTGAATTGGGTGGATACAAGTCATTGATAGACTTGATGGCATGTGAACCAAGAAACTACAAGTCATGCACACTTTAGAAAGAAATTAGGGAACACTAAGTGGTTTATCAACCTAACTGCAAGCACCTAGTGGTTTATTAACTATTTGAAAAGAACTTAGTGGTTCATCAACAAACAAGAAATCACAGAGTGGTTCATCAGCCAAAGTTCCTATTATAAGTGGTTCATCAGCCAAAGGCAAGCACTTGCTAACTAATTCAATCAGTGAGCATCACACATGCAACACAGACTTACACACTGATCTCAATAGTCTCCAACATGGTCAAAGTGAGGAATACTAGGATTTACAAGGTATTGCCATGAAAGCTACAAAACTCTAGTCCAACAATAACTCCAACACCATCTTGATTCATCCTTGAAGTCCTATATTATCCAAGATACATGAACATCCACGCACTGAACTTCTGAACATAGGAAATTATTTGTTGTGTATATAAGTATAAAATCCATTTGCATCCCACAATACAACTAGGAGAGCATCGCCTTAGCTCCTTGTTGTGATTTTTTTGAAGTGTTATCTTGTTGTCACTCCAACATGCATATTCTACCTTCGAAGGGTTGTTCCCCTGGAACCTCTTCGATCTATGAAGGGAGAAAGGAAAATGGCCATTACTCTCTCCTTCCATCACGTCCAAACTACTCTACATTAATGAATTTCATTGAACTTTTTCCAGCCCCAAGTATCACATTAAAATTGGTCAGGTCATGGCCTTTCTCCATTTCTAATGGTTTTGGTGTTTAATTTGGCTAGGCATGGGTTCCAAAACATGTGAGAAAAATAAAAACCCCCCTCAAGACTCTAATCTATAGGTTGTACCTTCATCCAATTGTTTAATTAATGTCTATTAATAATAACAATGTTACACAAATTTTCACCAGCCTTGGTTTCCCCATGTTGGCGTTGTAGTTGCATTTGAAATCACAATAAAATGGGGGTCAAAATAGGGGATATTATAGCTACTTACAAAAATATATCAACATTTCATCATCTAGTTGGAGAAGATTGGGACAATTTGGAGAAATTTGCTTCATAAAGACTCACATATCCTCAACAATTGCATGCAAATTGGAATATATTCCAGATTTTCAATTAAAAATCTTAAATTACTTTCTTATTTTGTATAAGTAGATCCTAAAAAGTTTGATTTGCAACAAACTTTGATTACAATATTTTTGTATAAATAAATGAAATAAACTTAGAAGAAGGGGTAGTATTTTGGAGAAAAACCGATATTGTAATAGTGTGTGGATGATATTTTGAAGTGGATCAATTATAATAGGTTCACCTTTCATCCATTTTCAGTATGCTAAGTTTCATTGTATGAACTTGTATCTTATGAATCACAACCTTTTGCATCTATAAAATATTCAATGTGTATGATGTACGTTTTTAGAGGTTAAAATTGAGTGTCAATTTTCCCTTAGTTCAACTACAACAAGTTGAATAATGAAAGAGATTTATGAGTAGATTCAGTTTATTTCTATGATACCTTTGATTATTCAGTTCGTTTGTTGACTATTCCATATAGCTACTATTTATGAAAGTGTTTGACAATTGTAATATTATCTCAGTTTGTCTTCTTCACTGAGAAATTAGAAGCATTTGTTCAATATTTTTTATTTTATACTTCTTATTTTGAATATCATTCCTATATACACTTAAGTGTCTATTTTGGTTGATAGATATCCTTTAACTGATTTGTATGATACCTATTTTCCCACAACCCTTAGATTACATTCAATCTATATCCATTTAGTTATAAAATCACACTCTGATTCCCTAGCATAGTTTCCTAGCCAGGAATAGTCTTAAGGATAGAACAAGGACTATGAAAAAGACTCTAGAAGGATAAAAAATGTAGCTCTAGTTGAGTTTTGGAGTCAAACTTGATCTCCTTTTCACCATCAAGCTATGTTATGATCGAGCCACTAGGAGGAAGAGCAATTCCATTCATTCTAATTGTATCATGTTCCATAGTAGAGTAGAACATCTTGGGAGTTGGATTTAGAGGGAATAAGATGGGGGGATTAGTGTTTGTAGCATTGTATTAGGCCATAGGTCAAAGATAACTCCATAAAGAATTATTTTCGCCTTTCTATTTGTATTATTCGACTCGAAATAAACAAGTGTAGAGCAACCTTACCTTCTAGCTGGGTTTTTTGTCATCCTGGTTTTATAGAGAATATATTAAGTTCATTATGGTTGGTGTGTGATTCTATTTTTTCTTCTTCATTTTATCTATTACATGCATAAGAAAAAAAACAATATTTAATAAATCTCAAATCTAAGGAAATTAACCCTCATAGTACAAATTTATGTCTATTTTTTATCAAATCTATTATGACAAACTACCTAGTGGAATATCGATGGAAATCTATGCAAGAACTCATTAAAATATTCATCAAAGTGTTTCATGTTATGAAGTTTCATAGCAACAAGAGTAATAGCAGTCAGATCATTATTTATTTGTGGAAAACCAATAAAATTAATAGTAATGCCATAAAGTAAACAACCAATCATATTGTTTACTAGAAGTGAAGTAAACGGATCCATGCAAATACTTCCATTGGCATTCTTTACTTGTGAATTTTCCCAATTGGTCAGTAATAGGGGATCTTTGATTGTTTCTGCTTTCAACCAAGAATGTAAAGATCCTTCAAACCCACCAATAATTCTTCTTGTAGAATTTATGGGTCTAATGTCATCAACCAGATAAGTTCTGTAGCATACCAACATGGAGTGCATGAATGATAATTCTTCTACTTATGTGCAATTATCAATATTCCAAGAATATGTTGAGGAGGCTGACCAATCTTTAAGATATTCAGATTTCATCATGTCCCTTCTGTCTGGAGCAGGGGACCAATTAGAATTCCATGTAGACCTGGAAGTAGTTGCATGAAAAGCTTCTTCATTAGGAATATTAAACTAAGCCTTATCTTGAGGGGAAAATTTTTGTACAAACTCTTCAAGACTTTCAAGTGATGGCTCATCATTGTTTATTTCAAGTTTGTCAAGCCTGTCTCTTTGTTTTCTTCTAATTCTCCATACCATTTCTTTTCTTCTTTGTCTTCGTCTTCTTCTGAGGCATTTTTCTTTATCCATTCAGTGAAAGAAGAGCTAGCTGATGGATTTGCTTTTGAAGAAATTAATGGTTTTGGATTTAGGTGGCCAAAGAAATTAGGCGCGACAAAAGGTGTATAGGAATAAGAAGTCCCTAGTTTTGGAAACTCAATTTCTACTAGTTGTCTTATGAGACTAGAGAAAGAGGATGAAATAGTATGAGGCGTCTAAGAGTGAGGCTCACTAAAAAGAGTAGTGGTTGTGTATGAGTCTGTTTGATGTCTCTTTTTGAGTGAATCAACAGAATTAGAGACATTCGAGACTTGCCTCTTGAGTATGTAAAGACTAGAATTAACCTTGACAATTTCTCTTCCTTGGATAATTGTTGCATCTTGAATTTTCTTTTATGTGGATAACTTGAGGTTATCCAGACTTTCAGCTATATGTTTATCATTTTCGGAAAGAGTTTTGACATTCTCATTTAGGCATATAGTAGCATAGTATTGTTTTTGAAGCATTCTAATCATCATTTCTTTCAGAATACTATTCATTTCTTCAATAGAATTATGTTGTGATATTAGAAATTTTTCTAAACTGGAAAGAGCAAGATTCATCCAGTTTGTAGCTAAGACAAATTCTTTGGTTTAATATTTTGTTTGGACTGGAGAAAGTTTATAAATTTTTCCATCCTGTTGTTTGATGACAAGATTTTTCCAAGGGGAAAATCATTTTCTTTTTGATAGATCTGTCCATCAAAAAGTTCCCATTTATGTTTTGGGGGGAATCCAGATCTAATCATATTTACTTGCAAATTGTTGCAAATTTCTTTCACCAATTTTTCTCCCTTTATCCTTATGACCTGCAAATTTCTGGGCAGGTTTGGTTTAGACAGAATTTTCTGTATTTTTGGAGAAAAATCAGGACTTACTAAAGGGGATGAAATTGTGACAGCATTAGATTCCATTTTTTCTTCAATAAAATTATCAACATTGAGAATTCTCTTCTGTTTTGCTTGAACTTTGAACTGTTTTCTTAAGGATTCTTCTATCTGATTCGAGGAAGGGTAATACAATTCATAAAAAGAAATCCACTGGTTATTGGACTTCATCCAATTTTTCCATTCCTCATTCTTTTGTTTGTTGAAGCTTTTCTTCTCAGACTTGGGAATAAGCTTCACCTCTTCAATATACATGTTTTCTAATTTGTGTGTGAAAATGTCCCATTTGAACATTTTCCTCTTCCATACATCTTCTGGATCATATGGACTAATTCCTTAGAAAAGCAATTATCTCACTATCTGAAGGAATTTCCACATTTTTTGGAATTTTGTTCATAGGATTTTTTCTGTATGATGGGATTTCATATTCATCATTAAATCCTAGACCTTTATGAGTATTCTGTTGTATTAACTGTATGATTATTTCTTCATGGATATTGAAAAGATGAGTCTTCGTATAATCCTCTTTAGACTTACTTTTATCTGGTATAAAAGTATTCATGTTTATCCTATTTCTGTCATCTTGATTTTCACCGTGTGGGGTAGGTGGCTGTGAATAAAAATGACAGTGTGTCTTGGAACAATGAGGATGATCACATATAGCAGCTAAAGGGTTGCTAGATGAAGCAACATGGCTCATAACCAAATTTTTGATTGATTCTAGAAATGCGGGGTCTATTGAGTAAATGGGAGGCTGAGTATTTACAGAGTTCGAAATAGATATAGAAGGTCCACCATGCTCAGCTCATGATTCTGGGAAGATGGTATGAACTTTCCATCTTTAGAAGTAAAAATAGTAGAATAATTTACAAGTGATGGTCTTGTAGGTTTTCTAATAGATTCCCATTTGGTCACCCATTCTGCAGGGGGTTTTAAGGCAGCTCTTGGTATCATCTGAGGTGCTATAAGATTCATTCCATAATCATGAGTTATTGATGTAGTAAATTCTGACTGTGAGGAAACATATTTAACTACTGAAGGAGTAGTTTTTTTGTAAAATTCGACAACAGATGACCACCAGATGGCAATGTTTTTGCTATCATCATCAAAGTCATGATATCCATGTGTTTGTAATCCAAGCATGAGAGAAGTGATTGCATTGGGATCTGTAAGAGATATAGAAAAGTCAGGGACACATGACCAAGATGCAGGGCCATAGGCAAGAGTACCTTGGCAACCACTAATGAGAGCTTTAGGAAAATATCTCCATCGTCTATCAAATATACAAGAGAAAAAGGCAACATCTTATCCTTTGCTATGTAGAGGTTGAATCCCCACTTGGACATGTCAAAAATGGGCGAAATTATAGCCTGCTTTCCAGGTAGCATCGAATTTAGCTTAATTGATAATGTTTAAAGAATGAAGGATATTATTATTAGAGGTAGTTTGTAGGACTTCCTCCTTTACCTTATATATCCAAAATTGGATAGTGTCCAGTAATCCTAAATTCTTATAAAATTTCTTTGGGTCTATCTTTGGAAGAGACCAAGATCCAGAAGAAACAAGTTCAGAAAATAAATTAACAGACTTCTCTTGTATAACAGATTCCCGTGCAAGGGAATTTTTTCTTTGAAGGTCTACATTTTCATGTTCCTTTAAGATTTCTTCAAATTATTTATCACCAAATTCATGATGAGAAATAACAGAAGGAAGAGACTCCATCGTATAGAAAGAAATACACAGAGTGATATATATGTATATATATATATATATATATATATATATATATATATATATATATATAATATATATATATATATATAATATATATAATATATATATATAATATATATATATATATATATATATATATATATAGATATATATATGTGTATATGTATATATGCAGCGGATCAAAATAACTTGCGCAAAAAAAAAGTACTGTGAGTCTCAAAAGTAAATATCGATTATCGTTGGAAATATGATCGTAGATAGAGCTGGTTTTGTGGCTTTCTCTTAGAACAAAAGTTCAAGTTCTACATCCAAATCCTTCAACGTCTTCAAGCGCCTTTCACACGACATAACAGACTACAGATCTATTCAAGATATCAACGAACTCAAAGAGATATGCTCAGACAAAATACAACATGTCTCTGATACCATTCATTATTACCAAACACATAATCAATTACATAAACTCTCCAAGTTACAAAGCACTTTACAGACCCACAAACTCAAAAAATACCTCGTCCTCTACTTTGCTAAAACTCCCCTATATAGCCCTCTATCTCCTTGATACCTTCTTCACTAAGTAAGGTACCTTGACAGATTTGGATGTGAATGGACAATTCACATTATCTCGTCCCTTTTCCTTTCAGAAAGCCAACTACAATTTGGGGACCGAATCAAGGATGATTTAAACTTATTAGATTACACAGTAGATACTATCCTGATAGATTCGGATGTGAATGGACAATTAACATTATCTCGTCCCTTTTCTTTGTGGAAAGCCAATGGCATATGGGGACCGAATCAAGGACGATTCAAACTTATCAGATTACATAGTAGATAATTTTATTCAAAAGCCTACGAGAAAAGAAAAATGTACAGATGAATATTTCTTTTTAAGAAGAAATATACAAACAAACGTCCTTGCATCACTGTCAGCAAGGAAAGACTTGGCAGATTTACAGTGCAAAATGAGTGATCTGGGGATGTGTATAATGTTGATGCCGGAATATTTCTAAAACATAACTTGTGAAGTACTGCACATGCACTTCTTTTTCGGATTCCCAAATCTCATCCTCATGATTTTCTGGTGGTTGTAAAAAGTTAATAGATATGAAAGGATTTTTTTCCTGGATTAGATTGCAAATGGAATTTAGTGTATTCTATTTGAGTCCCATCACAATTGGTTGCCAATTTCCATGTAGTGAATTCATGACTGACAAACCAATGAGTGTGACCACATCTTCTTAGTGCGTTGATAAAGTTAGCATCTTCGATCATGACTATGTCTTGGACATGTTTGTACAAGAGTGTTGTCAAGTGTGCATGTGGTTCTGAAAACCCATCAATCTTTAACCAACTTAAAGCATATGGTTTTATCAAAAGAGCGTTGAGTCTATAAATTTTCGACCATCTGAGAAACTAGGCTGGAAAAGAATCTTCATGATTTATCCTTTCTGTTGGCCAATCTTCACACCTGAAATCAAATTGTAGATGATGAAAGAAGTTAGAGGAAATATTTTCTAAATTCATGCATTGGAAAAAAAGCAGTCTCCTGCCTTTCAGGATCAAAATCAGTCCTCCCAAAAGGATTGTTAAACTATCTGATAATAAGCCTACAATTTCCAATCTTGTCACTTCTTCATAAAAGAGTTCATAGGAGATGTTTCTGATAGACCAAAGAATCTAACTTACTGATAGCAAGATCATTTTCAATCTCTTGGTCTTCCCAAGTCCAAAGATTAGGAATTCCTTCTCTCCAGTAGATTTCAGATACTGGGTACCATGTTTCATCATGATCTCGAATGCTTCTTCTTTTATCATATCTAACCCATCCTTGTCTGCCCTCTATTTCAACATAATCTTCAAATCTTCTAATAAAGTTACATGATAAAGAGTGAATAGAATTTTTCTCTAAAAATTCTCTTAACAACATGTCATCAAAAGATTTTTTATGTCTAGGAATGAATTCTATTTCAAAATCATATTGACTGGGAGTCATTACCCATCTAACCATGGTAGCATCTTGAAATTCACATTTATGAATGGCAAACTATAAAGGTTGACAACCAGTCTTAACCAAGAATCTGGTGTAAATGACAAAGTCTTTGAATTTTTCTATTCCCAAACAAACAGCCCTGAGTTCTTTCTTGAGACTAGCCCAATTAACTTAAGATGTAGACCATAATCCAAAATCGTATTCGCATATTTGAAGGGAGTTTTTCTTTTCTGGATCTTCTTGACAAAGAATAGCTCCCCATCAAATATTGATGGCATCAGTCATAATTATTTTTTTCCGTTGTTCTTGAATCGGACACAAGGGTTGGATTCTGCGAATCCTTTCTTTGATTTTCTTGACTGCCATTATGCAATCTTCATTCCAAGGAATGGGATATTTCTTTAGTCTTTTATTCAATAATTTCCTCTCTTGTGCACAATGATGAAGAAATTTAGAGACATAATTTAAGCTCCCTAAGAACCTTTGCAACTGTGTTTTGTTCAAAATTTCATCAGGAAAATTATCTATGAAATCTAGACTTCTTTGTATCACATGATATGAACCATACTGAATATTGTATCCAAGAAAATCTATCATAGTTTTGAACAATTTCATTTTAGTTTTAGAGAGGACTATCCCTTTTTCGTTTACTCTCTGGAGGAATAGTTTCAGATGTTTAACGTGAGATGGTATATCATCTGAATGTACTAGAATATCATCAATGTATTTCCTTAAAAATTCTTACATACCTTCGAATGTTTCATCCATTGAGCACTGGAAAGTTGATGGAGCATTGATGAGTCTGAACGACATTATGTTTCATTCCAAATGAACTTCAGGAACAGAAAAAGTTGTTTTCCATTTATTAGATTCCTTGATGCCTACTTGCCAAAATCTCGATTTCAAATCAAATTTTTAGAATATCTTTGATTTGGATATCTATGTTAATATTGTGGAGGGCTTTGGAAGGGGATAGGAATCATAATCTAATAAATTATTCAATGGTTTTTAGTTTACCACTAATCTTGGTTTTCTCCTAGTAATTTCTGCATGTTTATTTACATAAAAAGCAAAACAAGCTATCAGACTTTTACTCTTCCTGATCAGGCCTTTCTGCAAGAGACTCTTGATTTCTTCTTTACAAAGAATCATCTATTCTTGATTCATTAGAATAGCTTTCGATATTCTTAATTTACCACTGAAGTCGCTTTACAAAGGTAACTCGACTTCATGTTTATGCACATGCCAAAAAGCATTTGGGTCTTCAGAGCAACATTCCAGAAATTTATTTTTCAGATTGGCTATCTCCCTGTCAAACTTTCCTTGTTCAATGTTTCCATCAATTTTTAAAATCTCTTTCTTCTTTTCCATTTTTGACAATAAGGTTTCTAGCCTTTCAATTCTTCTTATTCTATTGGGAGAGCTGGAATTTATAAAAGGAAAAAACAGCTCTTTACCTTCCAATGCAAGGAAATAGCCATATTTCCTTGTTTGTTGATCAAATTTTGCTCCAAGATTTTGGAAATTCTGGAAGAAAGGTGTCCCCAAATACATTTCGCAATCCATTCCTGTAACAACGGGGAAAACCATATTTATTCCAATAGATTCAGTTAGGAAAATATCCACTGGAACCTCTGAAGTAGTGATGATGTCTCCACTGGTTGTTGTAACTTTTGGACAAGTAGTTGGTCTTCTGAGATGAGTATCAAATACTATATTATTTAAAATGTTCAATCTTGAACTAGTATCCATAAGGACTTTCCAGTATTCTACTTTGGTAACAATCCTGACTTTTAACTTGATGCAATACATAACATCTCCATTAATCTGATTGCATCCTAATCCTATCCTTTCATCATCATTCTCATCATCAATTTTGGTTTCTGGAATCTGTATACCTGGAAAGGGTTTCTGATGGAATGTCCAATTCTATGTCTAGGAAAAAGTTGAAGGTTGTTCTACTTTCATCATTTTGAGTTGGCAGTCTTAATGACTTTCAATACAAAGTCTTCAATTCTCTTTTACTATCTTCCTTAAATCCTTTAATGCTTGATGGATACTGGGCAAAGTCTAGGGAAGATCTTCTCCAAAATCTTCCTGTCTAAATTTTTTGGTCAAGGCTTCTACTAAAAAAAGAGAACCTAGAGGAACATATCCTTTGTTAGGATTGTTTTACCTGGCTGGTTTAGAATTTAGATGACTGATCAATGATTATTTATAAATTTCTTTCAATTAAGGATCCGTTACTGCTATCATTTGTGTGAGAATATTTATAGCCTACTCATCGGTTTCTACATTCTTCATCATATTCAAGGAATGACATTGGCAGACATCTGGGTCACTGCATTCAGAATTGTTTCTGAAACATTCTACACAATGTGGATCACTGCAGTATTCTTCTTCAGAGTCAGAAGTATTAGAATCAAAATTAAATTTCTTTATGTAATCTAATTCTTCTTCACTTGTAAGTTCTTCACAACTACCAGGAAGATTTAAACAGTTTACTTTACTAGATTTATTTCTATAAAAGACTTTCTTCTTACCTTTTTCTGGTTTCTTCTTATTCTTTTCTTTTTCCAATTCTGGACAGTTTGGAGAAATGTGTCCTTTTTTGTTACAGTGGTAACATTGAACTTCCTTTCTTCTTCAAAATAGTTGTGTCTGTTTGTACTCTTTCGGCTTCTTTTGGTGTATGACCCTTTTGCCTGAAAAATTCTTTGTTGTGTGCTTATTTTTCCTATAATCATGCACATCTATCCCCTCTGAATTTTTTGAAGCAAAAAGGTGCCATTGTTTGCACAGTTGTTGATTGCCATGCGGCTTCTTTGGATTTCCGATTGCTCTAGCTATTGTAGAATTGAGGCTTCTGTGATCCATCATAGTTATAAGAAGAGCTTCGGCGTAAATCACATAAAAAAGATCTTTGTCGACGCGTTTCGAACCAACCAGTGTGGTTCATCGTCAGGACAAGTTGAAGAAACAGATCAAGCTTAGCATGTTAAATAGATTGAGCAGAGATCCCAACGGCTAATTTAACAGCTAATTTTGACTAAAGGACCCAGACAAATTTAATTTAATACGTTATATTATAATATTATTATTAATAATTTATAATTCATTTTATGGAAAAAAATTAAATCCTGTAAAAAAATATATAAAACAAATTCATATAAAACAAATTCATGGTTAGTTTAAAAATTAATTAATTAATTAATTTAAATTAATAATCCATTATATAATTATTTTATTGATTATATTATAAATATTTTATAATTTATAATCATTTTAAGAAAATAAGCTAAATTAAGTACAAAGGATATAAAATAAATTCACACGGTTAGTTTTTTAAAAATAATTTACTAATTATTAATTAGTTATATTATTATATAATAAATTTAATGAGAACAATAATATTATAATTAAATCATTATGATATATTTAAATTCATGTATATAAATTAAATTATTTAAAGGAAAATAAAGTTAAAATTGGTCTATAAAAAAAATAAATAAATAATAAGACAATGGTTAGTTTAAAATAAATAAATTATTTACTTAATTAATTAATTATATATTAATAATATAATTAATTTAAATAATGTATACAGATTAATAGATCATAATTTATACATTTTCAATATATTAATTATTTTATGGAAAGAAGTAATGCGAAAAAGATAAATTAGATAAACAACAAATACATAAATTCAAGGAATAGTTTATAAATATAATATAAAGTTATATATATATATATATAATATATAGATATTATATATATGTATTAATTGCTTGGATTAGTAATGTATATGTTATATATATATGTATGTTAAAATAAAATAGTACCAGGTTGTTTAAGATACAAGTGTAAAACGACCCTAATGGTTATATCTATTATTATTATAAAATAAATAACTAAAGGAAATGAATAAATCATAAATAAATAAATATTACTAATGATAATAACGAAAATAAAATAAACCAATAGATAAATAGATAAACTAAAATAAAAATAAAAATACATAAATAAACAAATACTACTAAAAATTGGATGACAAATGAATACTGCCAATAATCTACCTAATGTCATAATACTATATATATTCGTATAATATATTAGTTAAGATTATAATACAATATCTAATATTTATATATATTATTTTTGTTAAACTAAGAATGTTAAATTGTTTTAAGAGAGGAATATCATACCATACTTTATATCGTTAGTTAAAGAGGTAATTAAGTACAATAATAATATAATAAAGATAAAAGTAAAAATATAAATGAAAATACAAATAAAATGAATTAGACTCAAGAATAAATAATACTTAACTATGCTAATAATAATAACTTTATGTACCACCCGGATGCGGGTGTTAATGTCTGATATGAAGTGTCATTACACCCCATGCTCAGTCCACATGGCTTCACGTCCTCGACAAGTGGTTTCCATGTGCTTCGAGATGGTTTTGGGTTCCAGTACCTCCAGGTGCATTAAAGGCCCATCAATACAGGGGCACTCTCAATGTTCAGCTGACATTGCTTTTACCATGGCGCAAACATTCCTCTGTTCAGAAATGCGGGTTGGCACAGGTTTTGATAGTCTGGTTCAGGGCACTGTGAAGCCGGGAAGCCCTGCACGAAATCCACCCATCCTCGCAGACAATCCTCGCCCAATCTTCACGGGGATTGTGAATATAGCCCAGACGAAGGTGCAGGCAATAACCCGGCAGCAGGCTCTTCAAGGTAATTTCTATTACGGCATTTGTAGCAACAGCAGCAAGTACAGGCTAGTTAAGCTTAGTTTACACAGCTTTGCAAAGGTTATCACGCTCTCAATGGCTCCTCGCGCTGGTCACAAGGTGCCTCGCAGAGGTGGTCATTCCAGTCAGACAAGCGGCACTAGACATAGCGGACAGCCCAGTCCGAAGCGAATTTCACCTTTAGCGTGTGCTTCGCCTCCCTCAGGTGCCTCGCCTCCTTCAGGTGCCTCGACTCATTCAGAGGATTTAGAAAACACAGTTCAGATAGCAACATTTCGCTATCGACGCCGAACGAACAAGCCAGTGGTTAAAGCCAGCATTACTGTAATCTTTGATGAGGAGGACGAAGAGGAGGAAAGCTGAAAAATGATTTGGGGGAGAAGACGCCCACCCCCTCAGAAAATTCCTCCAAGGCCAAGGATAACTCCTACAATCCAGAAGTACAGAGCAGAATTGAGGAGGATAGCACTGAAGATTACTTGGCAGAGCAGGAGGAAGCCGCAAGAGAACTCAGCAGTCTCAAACGGAAAGAACCAATGGATTCTGCTGAAGGCATTCTGGAGGCTCATATGGATTCTCATTGTAGCAAGCTCACCCCCACTCAGAGTGGCTTGAAGAATGAGGAAGAGGAAGACTCTCTGGATTATGCTCTGTACCTCAAGCTGCCTCCTGGTTATGACTGCATCGAGGATGTTCCAGAAGGGGTGGAAGTAACTTGGGAGCGAGACCCGATTCAAGCAGCTGAAGAAAGGAAGAAGAGAGCGATGGATCGCGAAGCTGAGGCGAAGAATTCTAAAAGTAAATGATTACAGAAGTTTCTGGGGTAAGCCTGCCCTCAGGCGAAACTCATCTTTTTTGTCCTTTTGGTATGTCTAGGCTTTATGGTATGCAGTCTTTGAAGTTTAGCTGCCTTGAATACTCGATCTATTGTAACAGATCTTGGGGTCTGGTCTTCCTAGAGGTTTTTTGTCTGTCTCAGTCAAGTTTGATATGTCCAGGTTGGACAAGTTCCAGTTCAAGACATTCTTTTTTGGTTTTTTGTATTCTCTGGCTTATACAAGCAGAAATACCAGTTGTAATGAGAAAATCCATGACAGAGAGCTGAACAATAGCTCTCAGAGGTGTATACCTCTTGTAAATATCTTTTTATCCTTTTTGATACATTAGCTTAGTCTTTACACAGCAAAAAAAAAAACAAAACAACAACTATGTTGTAACAAAATAACAACTGTGTTGTAAAGGAACAACAACTATGTTGTAAATGGACAATAGTTGTGCCAAAATTTCAACAAGTTTTTGTTAGATCAATTATCCCTCCCTTTTTCCTTAGTTGAAGGGGAAGAAAAAAAAAAACTTAACCAAATTCCAGAAAATATATACATTATGTACAATATGGCAAAAAAAATCAGATTTCACAGAGATGAAGTTGTTGGCTTACCACCCCAGTCAACTATAATTTGAAAAGTAGGATCACACTTTATCTTGTGGTAAAGGTGCAATCAGTGTCCATTTACCAGAAAATAGGTACTAGACCCGTCAATGGTGGTTAAGTTTATGGTACCATTATCATGAACTTATTTGATTTCATAAGGTCCGCGCCGTCTCATCTGCAATTTTCCCGGAAAATCCTAGAATATGGAATCATATAATAATGCTCAGTCGCCTTTTTGAAATGATTTCTTTTTGATAAGTTGGCCATGTAATCTAGCTCTTTGCTGCTGAATAATGGTTATGCATTCAAGAGTAAATAGGTGTGCTTCATCTAATTCATTAAGCTGTTGTAGGCGTCATGTTTATGCCTCTGTAAAATCCAGTCCAATTTCCTGTGTAGTTTTAAGAGTCTTTATTTCGAATTCAATTGGAAAAATTGGTTCTTTGCCAAAGACAAGTTGATGTGGTGAGTGACCATTATGTTCCACCATGTCATTTGATAGGCCCACAACGCTTTCGGAAGCTTGGTTGCCCAATTTCGATGATTTGTGAATACCGTTTTAGTCAAGATTGCTTCTAGGAGTTTGCTCGTATTTCACACTTGTCTGTTTGCCTGGGGGTGGTATGGAGAAGTAACCCTATGCATAATATGATAATTTTGTAGAGTGGCCAAAATTTTATGACCTGTAAATTGTGTTCCTCCATCTGTTATTACTTCTCTTGGTAATCCATATCGCCCAAAAAGTTTGAAAAGAAATTTAATCACTGCTTCCTCTGTGGCTCTTGGAAAAGCTACCTTTTATACCCATTTAGTTACGTAATCAATGAAAACCAGTATATAAAATTTTTGGTTTTATGGTGGATTAAAAAGGCCAACAAAATCTAGTGCCCATATTTCAAAAGGTTCCACCTACAATTGTGGTTGTAAGGGCATCTCATCCACTTGGCTAGGACAACCCATCCTTTGACAACTATCACAGGCTTTAACATATTTGTTTTCATCATTAAATATTGTCGGCCAGTAATAGCCCATCTGAAGAAATTTATGTCTGGTCCTGCGGTCTACAAAGTGTCCACCACAAGGTTCGTCATGGCAGGCTTTCAAGATATCATAAATTTCATCTTCTCTAATGCATCTACAAATTTGTAAGTCAGAGCCAGTATGAAAAAGATAACCGCCAATCCAGGAGAAGTGTGCCCTACATTGAATAATTAGTTTATTTTCTCGTGGTGACAAATGTGATGGCAAATTTTCTACCACTAAGTAATTTTCCACGTCATTGTACCAGGGTGTTTTTATTGTCACAACGAATAGATGCTCGTCGAGGAACTAGTTAGCTACCGATAAAGAATAATTTATTTTAGGTACTCGAGATAAGAAAAATTTGCAACAAGGTTCTCTTTTCCTGGTCGATCTTTGATGGTGATATCAAATTCCTATAATAATAATAACCATCGAGTCATCCGACCAATAGGAATTGGTTTATTAGCTTAATATCTAATAGTATAGTGATTATTGTACAGAAAATTGGATATCCTATTATATAATGTTAGAATTTATTAATAAATAACAACTAGAAATTCTTTCTCTGTCACTATATCGTTCAATTCGAAAGGAGTAAGCTTTTTGCTAATGTAATAAATAGCATAAGGTATATTGTCCTCTTCTTGTCCAAGAGCACTGCCTATGGCTGTATCTGATGCATCTGAGGAGATGTGGAAGGGTAAATCCTAGTTTGGTCCTCTTAACATTGGCGTTGTTGAAACCAATTTCTTGAGATCTACAAAGGCAATATCACATTTATTAGTCCATTCGAATTCAATGTTGCCTGTTAAAGTATACAAAGGTGCAAATATTTTTTAAAAATGTTTTATAAATCTGCGGTAATATATTGCATAACCATGGAAACTACATACCTTAGTTTGTGTGTGAGGTGTAGGTAATTTAAGGATTACCTCGATTTTCATCAGATCCACTTGAATTCTTGCAGTAGAGATATAATGTCCTAAAACTACACCTTCAATCATCATCATATGGCATTTGTCATTGCTTAGACATAATCTGGTTTCAATACATCGTTTAAGCACTTTTTCCAACTTTGTTAAAGCTTGGTCAAATTCATCACCTTATGGAGTGAAGTCATCCATATACAATTCAAATCCTTCATTAATCAGATAAAAAAAAAATACTCAAAATTTCTCTCTAAAACATAGTTGGAGCGTTACATAATCCAAGATGTAAAACTCTATATGCGAATGTACCCCAGGGACAAGTAAATGTAGTTTTATCTTGACCTTCCGGAGTAATCTGAATTTGATTATAGCCACTGAAACCATCTAGGAAGGAGAAAAATATCTTCCCAGCTAAAGTATCAAGGACTTGATCTATGAAGGGAACGAGAAAATGGTCCTTTTGGGTAGCCTTGTTGAGCTCTCTATAGTCTACACGGATTCTTCATTTTCCATTTTTCGTAGGGACGACTACTAACAGGGAGACCCACTAGCTACCTGAGATGGGGTATATAAAGTTTACATCCAGGAATTTCTATAATTCTTGCTTTACAATATCCCTGAGGTGTGGATTTAAACCCCTCTGGGGTTGTCGATTAGCACAAGCATCTTTCTCAAGATAAATGCAATGGGTGCACAACTAGGAAATCCACAGGATATTCCCAGGAGTCTACAGAGATAGTAATATCTTCCAAAGTACCTTCAGGCTTAACCATCGATCTATCAGCTAATTCTAACAAGGTTGAGGTTGGTTTTAAGGCCGTAATACCCAGAATATTATAGGTCTCATAAGTCAGAATATTGATAGTTGCTCCTAGGTCTACCAATGTGTTTGGAAAGGCGCAACCTTGTATTTGAACAATTACTACAAGATTTCCTTGGTCTTAAGATCAGATAGTGTTCCTACAACATGAACTGTTAGTGGATCTTTTGATTTCCTCCCCAGATTTTTTCCACATAATTCTTTGATCATTTTAGCGTAAATTGGAATGTCTTGTATGGCGTGGAGGATTGGATTTTTATACACAAATTTTTCAATTCCCCTACAAGATCAAAATTGGGGTAGATGTTTGGTATAGTTATCGTAAGTCTTTCAGGGAATGGAGGAGAAGCAGTTATAAATTTATCAGAGTTTTGTCGTTCAACTATGTCTTCTACCGTTTTGTTTCTAAAGTAATCACAGTCGAAGGGTTTGTTACAATTTTTTTTTCTTTATTGTTTTCATGTTCTTGATTGGTCTTATTTTATTTAGGAGAAATGACATGTCTCGACCTTAACCGAAGCTCATTACATTCTAGGGGATTTATTTCACAGTCCGGATTTTCAATGATTTGTACATACTAGACATGTCTAATATTAGGATTAGGATTAGGATTTGGCTGAGCCAACAACTGAGGATCCATCAGGGGTTAAGGATTTGGTGGCAACTAAAATGGAGATTGCAACGTAGGCTGAGATTGAGGGATCATCCCTATAGGTGGATTAACCAGTCCCATTGGGTTTTATACAGATGTATTAGTCCATTATGAGGGATAGGGATTTTTAGTTGGATTCTGCCACAATGGGGTAGGATTGTGAGTTTGGCCATAAAGGTCCAGCGAACGATTGATTTGGCCAGGGCGATGTGGGATAAGGTTGGGATTTCCAAGCAGAATTAAAGGGTGGTTGTCCCTGCCATGTAGCTCTAGGATTCTGCTATTGAACATATTGCCCAAAATAAAACAAAGAGAGATCTTGCATCGTACATGAAGTATGAGCTTGCCATTGTCGATGCTGAGCCATAAGATATACTGGTTCTATTTCATCCTCGACTTCATTAAACATGGATTTTAATCCTAGAAGTGATGGGCATTGAATTGTCGAATGATATTTAGTGCAGATAGCACATGTTTGAACCATATCCAGGGGACACTCCCTTTGACTGTGTTTCTTTTGGCAACGTGGACAGAATATTGCTAATACTCGTTTAGCTTGAGTGCATCTTTGATTGGCCTGCAAAACATCTAATTATGTAGTAAGTGTGCCCAAAATATCAGTGTTAAAATCTTTTCAAAGGTTACCAATTTATGTTAGCATTACACCTCCACCCGAAGTTTTATTGATTCGGGTGAGGGGATCCCCTACTCCAAATTTGGCTCCTGTGTTGCCAAGTGAACACCTGATACACAATTTAACAAATTATATTCCTCTTGATAAATATCGCCCTATCCCATTAAATTCAGTGTCTCTATCCACTCTTCTTTCATGCCTTTTATTAGAGCATATTTTAGTACTTATTTTGTTAAGGTAGCATAGAGTGATCTCTACAAGTTGTACTGAAATATCTCAATATACTCTTCTAAGGTTTCACTATCTTTTGCAGTCATTTTGAAATTTTCATCTTTTAGATCCCTGGATCGACAATAATCCTGATACTTAGTGAAAAATTCATTTTTCATCACATCCCAAGAATCTATAGTGCCAGCTCCTAAACCCATATACCACCATAAAGCTACTCCCTTCAAATTGCAAGGAAACCGTTTCAATTTCTGAGGATCAGTAGTATAATCATATCCTTTGCTCAAAACATCAAATTTGAACAAGGCATCAGGATCCTCCGAAGTCATCCCATGAGAATTCAAGATACTTTGTAATGGGATGACTTTCATTGGAGCATTTTCCACTGGGTCAATGATAGGATATTTCAGTGTCGAGGTTTGGGCTTGTTGTGGTTGGTTTGCCATATGATTGAAAATTTGGTAATAACTTTTAGGGATTTTGTGATCAGGGGTATTATTTGAGCAAGAAGATTATGGTTATGATTTGATTCTTGAGGGGGATTTCCCGCGCAACTTAAATATGGGATTTTAGATGTTTTTCTTTCAACCAAAATCACAGGGGATCCAAATTTCGATAATCGTGGATCTGTTTCAGTAGCTTATATTTTTGCTCCAGTAGTCTCTCCTTCTCCTTCCTTTAGGTTACAATAATTTTCCTCTTGTGAAGGACTAGAGTGTTGAATATATGTGCTTTGAAAGCTTTGATCCAATCCTTCAATTTTATTATGAATCTTAGCATGGGCTACAATTGGTGATTTTGCTGCTTGAGGGATTACGCTAGAGCCCTTCCCAGACGCTGTTTAGGGTCCTACAGACTCTTGAGATTCAACTTTCCAAATAATTTCATGTATAAAGGTTGATCTCCCAAGGTTCACCTGCACCTAGGTTTTTGTAGTCTTTGGTAATGGTTTTTGTTCTACTGTTACTTGATTCCTATCTTTCTTCCTAGTCATGCACACTTACATAGCCTCAGCATATCAGCTGAAAGTGGGCACTAGGCACAAGACTTTTACTTGTTGCGTACGTAGGTTCTTACCTTCCATATTTAGTACCCAACCCTCTCAGAGACATAATCTATCACTATTTTGACAAACTCCCCAAAAATGTCGCCAAAATTTTGGGCACTAAGATGACTCCTAGAAATCATCTTAATCCTACCTTTATTGATTCTGTCAACCTGGGATTCATCTTTTATTTCAAGGCTATCGACATATTATATGCAAGGATATAACTCTAAATTATAAGGATGTGTGAGGCTATTGCTATGAAAGAATCACAAGAAATACTAAATCTTATCCAATCGTTATAGAAATAAATTGTTCATAACTGCAAATGTCTTACTTCCTACTGCTAGAGTTTCAAAATTCATAAAAGAGATCTATACTATCTCACCAATCACTTTATCTATTTCATAATTCTCTCAACAAATTACATGCATAAGGAAAATTACTTAATTCGTAATACTAGTATGAAATCTCACTTTTCCAAAGTAATTCATGAAATTCACATAATCAAACCTTTAAGCTTATGTAACTAATTCACACAATTCAATCAACAATTTCAGGAAATATACAACAGACTTATCAAGCATAAATTTCAATCAATCATCTGCTATGAAAAAGGAACAACTAATAACACAACCAATATCTGTATAGCGAATAAACATATGGTAATGATATAGAACAGACAATAGATCCTATGGGGACTGGGCCGAAGGTCTCTGGAAGGACTGCCTTGAGGAAATTTGTTAATTTATGGTATGTTCTATGCTTGTAGCAGTTTACTTATCTTTCTTATTATTATCCACAGATTAAAAATCACATGTACATAAAGTAAAGTGCAGATAGAACATTAAACGGTCGACAGAAAACAAGCTAAGACAAGAGACACAAGATGTCGTGGCTAGCCAAGGACAAACCCCAATGTGGGGAAACCCTTTGATCAAATATTCCTTTATCTTCAATAATTCAATAGAGAGAAATAGTACATAAATCTGATTTACATCAGTAGCAGCAAACCCTAGATTAGTGGCATCAGCATTATTGGCATCACCGACATCAGTATCATCAGCATCACTGGCATCATCGGCATCACCGTCATCAGCATCATCGGCATCACCAACATCACCGGCATCAGCATCATCGGCATCACCAACATCACCGGCATCAGCATCATCGGCATCACCAACATCACCAGCATCAGCATCATCGGCATCACCAACATCAGCATCATCGGCATCACCGGCATCAGCATCATCGGCATCATCGGCATCAGCATCATCAGCATCATCAGCATCATCGGCATCACCAGCATCAGCATCATCGGCATCACCGGCATCAACCCTAAACTAGGGCAGTCAATATCTTTCAAACTGACCGTCGGATCAGCTTGATTCCTTCACCAAAAAATGCGGCCTTCTGAGGAGAGTTAGATCCACCTACAACACAGTTCAGAGAGGGAGAAAGATGGTCAATGTTGGTCAAACTTCTGACCTACAGTTGCAGCACTAAATCTGCATCCTTCCTTCCACACATGTGAGAGAAGAGTCTCCTTCTACACAGTAGGAGAAGAGCCTCTTTTCTGCGCAGGAGAGAGAGAGAGAGAGATGTGATGAGATGAGTGAGTGCAAATAAGGAAAAGACCTCCTGTATTTATACAGAACTGTTGATTATTGAATAGGTGCCACTGTTGGGCTTCTGAGCCTACATGAGTTGTAGGTCTGCTTGATAATTATTCCATAATCAAAATAAATTCATATCTCCATAAATACTTATCAGAATCGAATCATCGTTAGATCAATCCTACACCTCTCGACAAGAGGAATCTAATAAAAATATTATCAGCCATGAATAAGATGACCCACATGGAGTTCGGCCCTAGTTGCCAATTTTAACAAAATTCAATGCAATAAAACTAAAACAAAGTCTTCAGTGGTTTCATTAATATAAAAATTATTTACATAATAATCTCTAGAACTTCAAGATCAATTTTTTGTTCACAATTTCACAATAAAGTAGAAGAAGTAAAGTTTTGTCCTCGTTTCCTTCTTACTTCATTCATATATATTACATCAAAATACTAATAATGGAGCTATCCTGAGAATCAAAAGATTCTTAGGATTGCTCATCCTAACTATAAGATCCTTGAATAGTAATTAACACCTCCTTCAACTATCCTTCACGATCATGTGCGTGACTTGAGCTGAATTTTCCATAAATAAGATAACATCCCATTCATGCTTAAATGCTCAGCATTCATTTGAGGGAACAACAAGTAAATTAGATCGTTCTGCACACCAATTTACTTAAAATTAAAGCTCTATGGTATCTAAAATACTTAAATTAACGACAATACCATTAACTGATTTTCATTACCCTTTTCTTCCCAAATTATTGCAAACTAAAGATAAAACTCTTGAAAAACACAATATTAACTAAGAAAATAAAGAGAAGAATCATACCATTTCCATGGCCCAACACATGGCTAAATATTCGAGATCATCTCTTTGCTTGTCTCCATTTCCTCCTCTAACATCCATTTCCTTCCTCTCATTACCCTTCCTCCTCAATGAAGCTTGTAGTATCTTCATTAACCTCAATGTTGTCCTCTTTTGCTGTCTGTAGTAGATTTCAAGCTTCCTTGCCTCCTTTGATCCCTACCTCCTCTGCGACATTATCTTCAGGGTTTGTTGCTACCTGTAGCAGCTTGTCAAGGGTCAACACATGCCTTTTTGAGCCCTTTACCTCTATTGTTTGGATTATTCTTGCCTTGGTATTATCATTATGGTAAGAGATATCGTTTATTGAGTTGAATTTAACATCAAATTTGAAGGTGAGTAGTTTGGTTGGTTGATTCAACTAGAATCTTCAAGCCTTTGGACTTTCTGGTATGCTTCTCTGAAGCTTATCCTAGTATTTTTTAAATCAAACAAACTTACATAACAGTGACTTCCAAAGACATCTAAACTGTGACATTAATTAAACACATTGGCAAGATAATCATTGGGGATAAGAATTACAATTTGAAGATCTGTCACATCCTTTCTGAAGTCTGATCAACATACTAAATTGCATCTTTCTTTTTGGTATATTTGAGAAGATAGTTAAATTTAGAATTGTTTAATTGATCACTGATTTGGCATTATTTTGGAGTCTGAAATTTCACTGTTGTCATAAGTATAATTTTTTTTGGGCCCATTGTAGAGGTGACTGTGATTTCAACAAGGTCTAGTGGTATTAAAATTTAAATTTGAATATTTGCTTGAGATCATACACATAATCTTGTTGGTTTAAAGAATATTTAATCTCATATATTTGGTATAGCAAGTAACTCTGAGAAATTGTTGGTATTTATCTTTCTAAACATTCTCTTTCCTTGATTTTGTGAAAGATAATTGTGCTTGGATCTATTTCTCTCTAAAATTAAGTGGTATTAAAGTTGATTTACTCCAATTGCATATCATTGAGTAATTCGTGGTTTTAGATATTTTTTTACTTTAGATCTAATTTGGAATTTCTTAGATAATTTCTTTTGGGTATTTCAAGTAATTATCATTGGCATTTTGCGTTGAAGATTGGATAAGTGCTCTATTTTGGACCTTGGAAAATTGTGTATCGTGTGAAGGTTTCATTTTAGTTATCTATTTTACTTTGTTGACACTTTTCAAGATTGGGAGTCATCTTTGTGATTGAGTCCATGCTTAAGTACTTAACGATATAACTCAAATTAAATTATAATCTATGTAATCCAAGGCTTTGAAAATCTCATTTCACTAATCATATTCTAATTCCACCTTGAATTTTCATCCTAAGTTAGCCTTCCATTTAATAATAGACCTCCAAGCATACTCCTGATTGATAGAGAGATAGGAACACCTTTGCATATTCTCTTGAGAAGTCTACCCTTTCTTGTATATAAAGCGGTGACCTTGCAGTCGTTAGAGCCACAACCTCTGCAGTGTTGGAGGCACCAGGTACGTTAGATTTCAAGGAGAGGGATTGTTAAGCACACCCTCGTGTGCTTCACATTGGATTCTCTTTGCCATTTTATGTGAAGTTTAGGCTCAATACATACAAATAACATAGGACATACTTAAACTAGGCATTTAAGTAAAATCAACCAAGATTCATGCATTTCATATAAATCTTAAGACTTGCATTTCATATAGGATAGTTACTCATAAAAGCAACAATTGTCCATCTTGTAGTCTTAAAATTTATAAAGCAAGAGTATTGACTCCATAAGGCACTGGTTTCAAATCTTATAAATCTAATTGAATCCTTAAAATATTGCTAGATCTAAACAAGTACTTGGCCACTAAACTGTGTCTCCCATATTAGTTGGTTTACAACTAGTCCTTCTTCATCTCATTTCCATAGGGTCTACCCCCCATAGTCTGTTGTTAGGAGAAAAATTAAATGGATAGGTTGGGGATTGTAACAACCCTGGTGAAAACTCCATGTAATATGTAATGTTACAAACTTAAACAAACAGTGATACACAAAATCTAATTCGATTATTGCACAAAAAAAATAAACTATCAGAAAATACTCAATACACAACAGAAATGGGAACCCACTGATCCATTTTATTTAGTAATGGAGAAATGTACAATAGTATGGAAAGAGCACCTGGGCTTGCCTCAAGGGAAAGCTAGACAGAACCCAGGTGTCGACAGTAATCCTAATGCTAGAAGGAAATTACTCCTCTAAATTTATGCGTTGTCACCAAGCTATGGCAACTATTGGCTGGAAAGTTGTAGAAAATTCTGAAATTTCAGCCACAAACTCCTTGGTCAAAACCCATAAAACCCAGAAAGGGTTTGGCCTATCTCCAACCACCCAATTTTGACCTCCTCTATGGCCTACACCCTCCAAGAAGCTACAGCAAAACGACCTACAAGAAGTGGCCACAAAGTCCTCCTCCAAGCTCTGTAATGGAAGAAAACACCACTCCAAATATCTCCTCTAACCTCCACGGAAAATCTCAGCCCCAAGGACTGATACTCTACCCACCAGATGAGCTCCCACACACTACTTTTGTGCTAGCCCAGGAAGTGTGAAAAAGATATTGCCAAACCTGAAGCCCAATCAGCCCCCAAATTCCCCAAAGGTTGGAATTCCTCCTTAGCCTCTCCTCCAAAAATCCCACAGCAAAATTCTTCTACTCATCTCCACAAACAACTCAACTTCCTCTCTCTTTGCGTCCTCCAGAAATATGCACCACCTGGAAGAAAATGCTACTGCTGGAAACCACAACGAGAATCTCCTCCTAAAGAAATTGAAGGAAACCTTCCTAGGGTGGCACTTGAAGTCCCCCAAAGAAAGGATGAGCTCTCCGCCTAAAGAACTCATGCTAAAAAGCCAGTGACTCGGTTAAGCAGCTCTAGAAACCAAGAGAAATCGATATACACTCATGAATGAATGAGAAGAGGAGAGTTGCCCTCCGTATATAGTTTTCATGGGGAAATTTTCCCTCCATTTTGTCCTCCATCATGGGCCCCACTTAACCAACACCATGCAAAAGTTATCTCCCCTCTATGCACATCGAAATAGGGAGTGTGTAATTCCCTACTGAGGGTGGCTCCTATGCATAACTTAAATTTAAAACAAAACATCTTCTCCTAGTCTAATCTCCTAATAGCATCGAATGGGGTCCACTAACTCCAAAATTGGCTCCATAATACAAAATTAAACCCTGTTATGAAATTATTTAGGAAGGGGCATTACAATCCTCCCCTCCCAAATGTTGCTTGTCCCCAAGCAACTTCAATGTTGGATGCTCCAGAATATGCTCTCCCTCCCAAGTGGCATCCTCATCCGGTAGATTCTTCCATCGCACCAAATATTTTCTAACTGTCCTACTCCTGAGCTTCCTCTCCTTGGTTTCCCAGATGGCTTCTAGCTCTAAAAGATCAAATGCCCTCATCATTAAGTAGAGGAAACTCCATGATTGTTGTAACATATTGTCCCAGCACCCTCTTGAGGTATGACACATGAAAGATGTTATGAATCTTACTCCCTAGTGGTAGCTCCAACTCATAAGCCACCTCTCCAACTCTCCTGCTCACTATATACAACCCAAAGAATCTCGGCCGCAGCTTTTCAACCCCCTTCTGGTTGAGTGTGGACTGTCGACATGGCTGCAATTGAAGGTAGACAAAGTCACCTCCTCAAAATGTCTCTCTACCCGATGTCGATCAGAATACATCTTCTACTGGTTCTGGGCTGTCTATAAGTTATCCTTGAGAGCCTTGAGGATATCTTGGCTCTCTACGATCCAATGCTTTGCCTTTGGGCCCTGCTATCTTCAAAAACAAAAGATAAAGCATCATAACCATATAAAGCACGGAAAGGAGTCATACCAATGGACATATGATGGGTGGTGTTGTAACAATACTCTCCCAAGTGCAACCATCGAATCCAAGCCCTCTGCTGCCATGTCAAATAATTCCTGAGATAGCCCTCTAACCACTTGTTCAACCTCTCTATCTGACAATCAGTCTGCGGATGATAGTTGGTGCTCAAGGTGAGCTCAATGTCGACTAGTTTGAAGAGGTCCTACCAAAATCCTCTCATGAATCAGATATCCTTGTCACTGACTTTGGTCTTAGGGAGTCCGTGCAGATGAAAGACCTCCCTGAAGAACAATTCCACCACCTGTGAAGCAGAAGATCGTGCTGGTATGGCAAAGAAGTGTGCAAACTTGGTCAGTCGGTCGAGCACTACAAAAATATAATCCTTCCCTTGTACTGAGGGAAGCCCAATAATGAAGTCCATAGAGATGGAGCTTGTATGTGCTAGGTTTTTGATAGGTATGGGCATGGGAACACATCGTCAGGTGGAGACCATCACAAGGGACCTTCATAGAGTGGTATCCCATATTACAATCATATGTAGGCCATTTCCCTTAGGGATGGGAAGAGGCTGCACCAATCCTGTTGGATGGGTCAACTCTCCCTTATTCTTCTGGCAAGCTTCGAACTCCTGTACATGCCTCAGTAAATTTCTCTTGAGGCCCTTCCAAGTGAATCACTCTCTCAGTGCCATATGTCTTCCTAAATTCCTTGTTCCCAGACAAAGGAGAATCATGAGTTGCTCGAATGATGTGCTCCCTCAATTGCGATCCTGAAACCAAACATATGCGCCCCTATAATAAATGACCTCATCCATCACCCTGTAGTGCTCATTTGCATAGCTTCCCTCCAAGATGTCGCACACATGATGATCCTTGGAGTACTCTACCAGTAACTGGGCCTTCCAGTCATGATAGATGCTCATGAGAGAAATCTTGATGGGTTTCCTAGATAGTTCATCCACCACTACATTATGCTTTCCCGCACATACTCAATATCAAAATCATAGGCCTGCACTTTGCTTACCCATCTATGTTGTCTATCATTGAGGCCCTCTTGCTGCATGAAATGGCAAAGACTGTTGTGATCTGTCTTCACCTGAAATTGATTCCCCACGAAATACTATCTAAATTTGGCCAATGCATGCATTATGGCCAACATCTCCTTATCGTAAATGGAACACGACATCTCATGAGGTAGAAGTTTCCTACTCTAAAAAAGAATGGGGTGCCCATCTTGGGACAAGACTGCTCTAATCCCTACACCTAATGCATAGCACTCTAATGTGAAAGACTGAGAAAAATCTGGGAGTGCTAAAAATGGACAATGACTCATCACCTCCTTGAGGTGATCAAACACTGTCTGAGCTCCCTTGGTCCACGCAAAGGCCCCTTTCTTAGTTAGATCAGTAAGGGGTGTTGCCAACTATGAGAAGCACTTCACGAACTTCCGATAATAAATACAGACGCCCAAAAACCCCCTCAATGTTGTCACATCTTGGGGCTCTGGCCAATCTCAAATGGCCTGAATCTTCTCCTTATGCATCTTGACCCCATCTGCTTTGATGATGTGTCCAAAATAAAGCATCACTATCAATCCAAAATCGCACTTAGACATCTTCGCATACAACTGTTTCTCCTCCAATATATGCAAGACTGTCTCAAAGTGTTGCAGGTGCTCTTCCCATGTCCTATTGTAGATCAGGATGTCATCAAAGAATACCAGTACAAACCTCCTTAGCTGGCCTTGGAACACATGGTCCATACATGACTAAAAAGTAGTTGGTACATTGGTCAACCCAAAAGGCATGACTAGGAACTCAAAATGCCCATAATGACACCTAAATGTCGTCTTCGGAATGTCCTACTCTCTCACTTGAATCTGATGATACCTTGACCGCAGATCTATCTTAGAGAAGTACTTGGCCCCTCTAAGCTCATCCATCAACTCGTCAATGCGCAGAATTGGATACCTATTCTTCAACATCTTCTTGTTGAGGGCCCTGTACTCAATACACATTCGAAGAGTTCCGTCTTTCTTCTTCACTAGCAGAACCGAGGAAGAAAATGGACTAGAACTCGATCTGATGTGACCCAATGCCAACAACTCCTGGATGGCTCTCTTGATCTCATACTTATAGGCTTTAGGATGCCTATAGGGTGTGGTCATGACCGCCTGCACACCGGGCTCCAAATCTATAGTGTGTTGAAATCCTCTGTTAGGTGGTTGCCCTGGTGGTATGTCTCCAAAAACTACTGGATATTTATCTAGTACTGCCTGTATGTCCGAATGTGGTGGTGTGGCCTTCCCTCCAACCTCTGAAATCCTCAACTCTACTTCCCATGCTATGTCCCCATGCCTCAAATCGGCCTCCATCCGATGAGCCGAAACTGTCTGAGGGGGGTACAAATGCATGCCCCTAAGAACCACTGACTTGCCATCCAGACTAGTAAACTCCATCACCAATTGTTTCCAATTAGTGGTAACCCGGCCAAGGGAATAAAACAATTGAACTCTCAGCACCACATTGGTTTGTTGTACATCCACCACGAAAAAGTGTTGAATAGTTCCCCATAGTCAATGTCAGAGCGATGACATATCGAGTACACTTCATAGTCTTGTCCCCTAGTATTAGGACTGAAAATCCCTCAAACTCTGTAGTGATGCCACCCCTCCTCTGGACCATCTGAGCATCAATAAAATTATGGGTGGCCCCACTATATACCAAGACTAAGACATGCTACCCCTGCATAGTACCTCTAATCCTCAAAGTTAAGAAGTTTGGAATCCCACAAAAGGAATATAGGACTCCCCTTGTTGGTGCGAAGGATGTTGCTCCCTGAGTTGGTGGTGTTACTAGTGGGGTCCCGCCCCTGTTGTCTCTTCATTGTCTCTGCCACTGAACTCCAACTTCTCTTCATCCTCTTTATCATTGTCTGAGAATAATTCGATGTAATGGGCCTTGCCTATTGTGCACCAATGACAAGGTGCTCGAGGCTCATGACATGTAAAGCATAACTTCTTCCTCCTAAGGTCCCTCCCTATCTCGTCATCCAACTGACCATGCCTTTGGGTTTCTCTTTGCATTGTGGGTGCTCGAGTGTCACTTCTCTTCTGAGAGTAGGGAGTTCATGTAGGAAATGGAGCTTGAGGCTTGGGAATGGCCACCTACAAATCTCGAGTGCAAGATACTGCCTCCAGAAGGGTCGATGGTTTGTGAGACTTCACCAATCCTCACAATGGCTCTATCAATCCCTCCACAAATGTGCATACTCTCCTCGTATCAAATCAGGAAGCATTACTAAGACCCTAAAAAACTCTAAGAAATAATGCTTAGGATGCCCTGTTTGTCAGTGCTGGGTCAACTCCCTGAAGTGAGCCTCTGGATCCTTTCGATCAAAGCGCTCCACTATTATTCATGTGAACTCCTCATAAGAGGTCACGCTGGCATGTCCTAGAGTGGAAAAACCATGAAACCACCAATCGTGTGCTTCCCCTTCCATGTGCAATGTGGCCATCTTGATGGCTTCTACTTCTGTCATTTGATTCAGCTGGAAGTATGTGTCCAACTTCTCCACCCAAGCACGTCTTGTGCACTTGGAAGTGCCATCATATGAAGGGAAATACATTTTCCCAATAGAACAATGTAGCTCATAGTTCTAAGTACCATAGCCTTTCCCCTTCTTGTTCTACTTGAGCTTGTAAAAGTCTCTGAAGGTCAGAGCCTCTCTGAAGTTTGCCCCCATGGATTGCCATTCCTGGAAATGCTCCCCCATCAACAATGAATCCTCACCTCCACCAGTCTCTTCTTGTACCAAGGATATAAAATAGGTTAAAGTAGCTCGATTTGGCTCACTCGAGGATCGACACTGCACAGCTGAAAAGGGATGATCGAACCATTGAGAGGCCCCAGAAGTCTCTCTAACTATGGACTCCCATTGAGTGCTTCATTCCCAGTTCTGTGTTTTGATCTCATCCAACATCTCCTTATGCCCCTTTGCAAAATCACTCAAGGCTTTCAAGAGGCTATCAAAAGACATCTCCTCCTTGCTCTTGGGCTCACCCATACCTTTTGCTACTGTAATCTTCCCATGACTCTTCACGTCTGGAGAAATCTCCAACTCCCTTTCCCTTCTCAAGTACCTCTGCCTTCGGTAAGCGATATTCTGTCGGTCTTCTTCAGTCATAGAAAAGTTTCCCCATGAATGAGCCAGAATCTAAGCTCTAATACCACTGTAATGTTCCAAACTTCAACAAACAATGATACAAAAAAGCTAATTCGATTATTGCACATAAAAATTAAATTATCAGTAAATACTCAATCCACAACAGAAATGGGAACCAACTGAGTCATTTTATTTAGTAATGGAGCAATCTACAATAGTATGGAAAGAGCACCTGGGCTTGTCTCAAGGGAAAGCTAGACAAAACCTAGGTGTTGACAGTAATTCAAAATGATAAAAGGCAACTCCTCCTCTAAAGCTCTATGCTGTCTCCAAGCTACAACAATTGCTGAATTGAAAGGTGCTGCAAGAAACCCCACCTCTGGTGCTCAGCAAATTTTGAAATTTTAGCCAAAAAACCCTTGGCCAAAACCCAAAAAAACCCAGAAAGGGTTTCTCCTATCTCCAACAACCCAATTTCGATCTCCTCTATGGCCTACGCCCTCCAAGCAGCTACAGCAAAACAACCTGCAAGAAGTGGCCACAAAGTCCTCCTCCAAGCTATGAAATGGAAGAAAACACCACTCCAAATATCTCCTCTAACCTCCAAGAAAAAGCTCTGCCCCAAGGACTGATACTCTACCCACTAAATGAGCTCCCACACACTACTTTTGTGTTGGCCCAGGAAGTGTGAAAATCACACTGCCAAACGTGAAGCCCAACCCCCAAACTCCCCAAAGGCTGGCAATCCTCCTTAGCCTCTCCTCCAGAAAATCCCATAGCAAAAATCTTCTACTCAGCTCTGCAAACAACTCGACTTCCTCTCTCTTTGCGTCCTCCAGAAATACACATGACCTGGAAGGAAATGCTACTGCTGGAAACCACAACGAGAAATAGAATCTCCTCCTAAAGAAAATGAAGGAAACCTTCCTAGGGTGGCACTCGAAGTCCCCCGAATAAAGGATGAGCTCTCTGCCTGAAGAGCTCGTGCTAAACAGCCAGTGATTTAGCTAAGTAGCTCGAGCAACCAAGAAATCAATATACACTCATGAATGAATGAGAAGAGGAGAGCTTCCCTCCTTATATAGTTTTTGCGGGGGGATTTTCCCTCCATTTTGTCCTCCATCATGGGCCCCACTTAACCAACACCATGCAAAAGTTATCTCCCCTCTATGCACATCGAACTAGGGAGTGTGTAATTCCCTAGTGAGGGTGACTCCTATGCATAACTTAAGTTTAAAACAAAACATCTTCTCCTAGTCTAATCTCCTAATAGCATCAAATGGGGTCCACTAACTCCAAAATTGGCCCCATAATATAAAATTAAACCTTGTTCCAAAATTATGTAGGAAGGGACATTACATAATAAAAGTTTACAAAGAAAAATAGTAACCACAGTTGATAGGACACTTATTCCAAGTTTAATGTTGGGCAAAACCATAGTGGTGGGGATCACTTGTGATTTATTAATGTCTTAGGAAATAAGAAAGGATTTGGAAAGTCAAAATGACATTTTTGTCACATTTATATATGAAAATAACGGAAATTAGGAGAAAAGGGTGGTGAAAGGTCACAGGTTTCATGTGAGGAGGAAAATGAAGGAAAATAATGGAAATGAAGAAAATATAGGCCTCACTAATAAAAAGGCTTATGAGGATCAGTATACAGACTTTTGTCAATTCAGTTTTGGAGCTCTCTCTCTTCTCTCTCTCTCATACTCTTGGATAGTTAGATTTTTGTTGGAGCACTCTTGAAGGAGTGTGGCATACTTGGAGTTTTGAATTAAGAAGGCAAAGGAAGCGTAGGAAAGCGCAAGATGACATCGAGATCAACAACTACAACGAATCTTTCTTGCAAGTACCAAGTTTATGTATGTTTCCTCACTAGTTTTGGCACACATGGCATATGCATGTGGTTTATTGGTCATGATATGTCACTAGCATGGAGGATTGATTTACAGTAGATATGCCTAGCCTTGCCATTTCCTGGATAGCCATGGTGTTGTGGGTGTATTTCTTTGTTTTCTGGTAGGTTCTCATGTTTCCTTTAGCTTGGGTTGAGTTACTAGTTCCTAGAGCCTTGGTTGGACAACCACTTTGGAGTCCTATAATAGATTGGTTGGAAAAACACTCTGGAGCCCGACGACAACTGTGGGTTGAGTTACTAGTCCTGAAACCTTGGTTGGACAAATGCTTTGGAGCCTGACGACAACTGTGGATTGAGTTACTAGTCCTGGAGCCTTGGTTGGCACAAATGCTCTAGAGCCTTGGAAGGCTTGGGTAGAGACCAATCTGATGATGGTTTTATGATGTACGATCGTGAGGTGGAATCACTATTTCATGCGTTGAGGTGGTTTGGTCTCGCGAAGCCCTGGATGGTTTTTGAGCCCTATGGATTCCTATAATAGATTGTTTGGACAAACACTCTAGAGCCCGACAACAACTGTGGGTTGAGTTATTAGTCCTGGAGCCTTGGTTGGACAAACACTCTGGAGCATGACGATAATTGTGGGTTGAGTTACTAGTCTTGGAGCCTTGGTTGGACAAACACTCTGGAGCCCAACAACAATTGTGGGTTGAGTTACTAGTCCTGGAGCCTTGGTTGGAACAAATGATCTAGAGCCCTAGAAGGCTTGGGTAGAGACCAATCTGATAATGGTTTTATGATGTATGATTGTGAGATGGAATCATTGTTTGATGGGTTGAGGTGGTTTTGGTCTCTGGAAGCCCTGGATGGTTTTTGATTGATGTGTTTTATGAGATCCCACATTCATGCTTGGAATACGGCACGGGGGTGATTGGTTGAAGAAAGTTTTGGCTCAGCCATGTCTATAGTTGGGTGGTTCGTGGAAGTCCCACAACTGGTTGGCCTTTTCATCATTAATTTGAGGATATTTTTCCTTATTATTTCATGAGTATTATATTGGTTTATATGTGGATCATATGGTTGTTTCTTCCTTGGTATTTATGTTGTTATTATGCTAGCTATGAATATGTATTATGACAGTGGCAATGTATGGATCTCATCATGTTTTTATTTGTAAATGAATGAACAATGTATCTATGGTCTAATAGATGAAACTGTAGCTAATGTGTTGAGGCATCAATGCTTCTTAGCGATTCTCAAATGAGTATGAGACCCCTATGCTTAGATTTGTTGTTCACACCTATAGATTACATATTTTTGATATGTTTGATGAAATTTTTGTCTAGGCTAGTAGGGGTCCAGTCAAGGGATTGTTTAAGTAATTGCAATTGTATCATCATTTCATTGTCATCTTTTTGTTCTAAAGGTATCATTGAATTTTGGGCAGTGAACTGGGCTTTGGGCCTAAAAAGTGGCTCAAATCCTGGGGACGTTGGCACAACAATGGGCAGAAAAGTCCCTAGACACTGTCATACCATGATGTGGGAGTGTCCAGATCCCTCTAGACACATGCATGCCCATCTCATCGAAGTGTCTAGGGGTTAATTGGTCTAAAAAATCAGTGGGACTCAAGGATTGTTTACCTGAGAGTTTGGGATGGTTCCTGAGAGTCTTGTTGCTGATGTGGAAGGTCTGTATGGTGTGTTTATATCGGTTCCACTTCCTTAAGGTGACTTAGGAGGTCGAATCATATCATAGTAAATACTCGTCACATGCTTACCCATTTCCGGTTACTTATGTATATGTGGGAGGAGGGTGTTACACATTGGTATCAAAGCATGGTTCACCCCTCAAACTGGATGGGTTGTGTGTTGGTCATCCATTCACATCAGTTGCATGTGTGTTCCTTGTGTTGTAAGACCATGTGCTTGTTGCATTTGTATGGTATGGGTTATGGTTGTAGTGAGGTTGCCATGGGAAGTTGATGGTGTTGTTGTGGAGTGTGTCATCATGAGTGTATGGTTGATTATGCATCACTTATGCATGTTAATGTTCACATGTGATCAAGTGTACAAAGATGTGGTGGTTGTTTTCATGCATGAGGTTATGGTATGTGTAGTTGACATGGTCATGCATTAATGACTGGACTCTAGCTAGAATGATGGTTATATGGTCATATGATTATGTGTTATATGTATATATGGTGTCATGATTATGTTATATATGTATTACACTGATTGGTTGATCTTGTAGATGAAGGTACGTTGGTTTATTGTGATTTGGTTTAGCTAACACGATATACCTTGCAGGAAGAATATCAAAGATGACTATTAAGATGGTAGATTACAGTTCCCGAGACTCTCCCTATGGATCATATGAGTAGTGTGGTGTTAGGCACCCTTTTGATTTGGCAAACACAGTAAGAGGTTGAAATAAGGAGTTGTAAGGTAGACAATAACATAATCATACAAGAAAAGGAGAAACAAGCAGAGGTAAATGCAATGATACTTTAGAGTTTGTCATAATTGCAGCAACAGGGACCACTTTGAATCAGCCATGAGCAGGAGGAAAAAAATAATGGGGCATATGGTAATAGGTCTTTTGGTGAAGTCAGGTCAGATAGAGATGACAAAGTGAGAGATGGAAGATTGTTGGATACTCTGGATAAGAGAGGTGATGGGCACAGGTACTATTATAGTTCTGGTTCAGATAGGTACTACGATTGTCATCGTTATCATCCTTACAAGAGGAGTGGCAAGGGATATTTTCTGGATGAGTTTAAGAAAGAAAATCCATCTACATTTGATGGAGAGAGGAAGAAATCATATGATGCAGAGGCATGGTTGCTTGGTATGAGTAATTTCTTCATGTTGCATGATTACCTAGAAAACATGAAAGTCAAAATATCTACATTTAGTCTCAAAGGCAAAGCAGACATTTGGTGGGAAAATGTCAAGAATGTCATAAGTATTTATGAGGAGGACTTGACTTGGAGTGGCTATTCAAGAAGAAGTACCTAATAGAGAGATACTTTGATGATAGGGAAAAATAATTCTATGAGTTAACGATGGGGTCGATGACATATGAGGAGTACATTAGTAGGTTCTTGGAGCTATTAAGGTATGTGCCTTACCTCAAGGAGGAGAAGGCCAAGATTCATAGGTTCATTAGTGGATTACAGATTGCATTCAAATACATGATTGAGTTCGATGAGCCTAGATAATTGGAGGAGGCCATCCACAAGCTAAAGCATTGCTATGAACAATGGAAGTGCAGATTTGAGACTAAGCCAGACTGGAAAGATAATGGAAGGAACAAAGAAAAGTGGGACAAGAATCAAGAAAGGCCCAAGGTTATAGGTAATAAAGAGAATGCAATGCCATCTAAGAAGTTCAATGCATTTAACAGAGGACAGGGACTTCGATATGAGGGACAAAATAAGGAGCCTGTGCAGTGTTGGACTTTTGGAGGACATCATCGTAGGAGAGATTGTCCACAACATTAGGGTGGTAGGCCTTAGATATACATTGCCTAGGAGGCCCAAATAGTGGGAGATGTTAGGAAGAGTATTCCTCGTATCTATGCAGTACTAGATAACAAACATGCATACCATCAAGCATCTATCAGTGAGACGGACGATAAGCTTTGTGATCAATTTATTTCTATTTTGATTGACCATGGATCTAATTATAGCTATGTTAGTCCTGAGTTGGTGGATAAGTTTGGTTTGAACAAAGAATTTCATGCATAATGTTGGTTAATGCAGTCAGCTACAAGTATAAAGAAGCGAGTTCACCATTGGGTAAGAGCTTGTGCATTTGATTTGAATGGTATGTCTACCTCAACACATTTGAATGTATTACCATTGGGATCAAACAATATGTTTTTGGGCATGGATTGATTGTATCTTAATAGAACCAAGGTGGATTTTTATGACAAAGCCTTTGAGTGCTTAGATGATAATGGGGAACAAAGAATTTTGCGAGGTAAGAATAAAGTGACATCAGTTAGGATGGTGACAGCTATGCAGGAAAAGAGAAGTCACGGAAAAGGGTGTGTGTTATTTTCCGTACATATCTCTAGTGATAAAGGAAAGGAAGTTGAGGATGCAGATGTTTTGAGGAGGTACTAGGTTCTACAGTAGTTTCAGGATGTGTTTCCCGTAGAGATTTTGTTGGGTTGTGTTATATTCTTTCCATGGGGACGGAGCCCCCCCTTCATTGTGTTGATTGTGTAGCGGGGGTTTGAGGGGAACAAGTAACCCCACTATATTGGGTCTGGAAAATATTGTTTTTGGACCCTATATTAGGTTGGGCGGACCCACTTATGGTTTTGTGCATGATTTTCGCACATGGTTTTGGACGCGATGGTTTTTGGTCCATGGTTTTGGACACGATGATTTTCGGTCCATGGTATTGGATGCTTTGGCATGTATATATTGTAAAATTGAAAGGAACATAATGAAAAATCAGTCTAGTATTCCCGATTTTGGGATCTAGGGGAAAATCTTCGTGTATATGTGTTTTATGTGTTATGCTCTCGCATTGTTTATTTTTTGTGTTTTAGAATTTGTATGCAAGTAATTTCTGTATGGGGTTAAAACTTACATTTGGTATAAGAGTTTTTGGCTTCAAGCAGACGCCTTTGTTGCTGAGAGGTTTCACTCGGGCCGGTGGTAGACCCTATTTAGTGGGAGATCTGCGGATTGATTTTGGTGGTGAAAGAAGATGGCGAGCAATGGAAAGATAGAGATCAAGAAATTTAATGGTTAGAGTTTTGAGTTGTGGAAACTCAAGATGGAGGATTTGTTGGTGGATAAAGATCAGTGAATCACAGTAGATCCAGGTACTAAACCAATGGGAGTGTCCGATGAAGAATGGAAGAAGTTGGATCGTAAGGCAAAGAGCACAATATGATTGTGTGTCTTAGATTCAGTATTGTTGAATGTATCAGGGGAAGCTATGGCGAAGGCTTTGTGGGACAAGTTAGGGACTTTGTACCAATCTAAGTCTCTGGTGAATAAATTGTTTCTACGAAAAAAACTGTATAACCTGAGGATGAAAGATGGAGACTTGGTGACAGAGCATCTGAACGCATTAAATATTTTGGTAAGTCAGTTATTATCTGTTGATATTAAAATTTCATATGAAGATAAGTGCGTCAGTTTGTTGTGTTCTCTACCAAATTCGTGGGATAGTATGGTTATTGCAATAGGTAGCAATACAACTGCCTTGCAGTTTGATGAAATAGTCTCATCCTTGTTGATGGAGGATATGAGATGGAAAAATATGGAGAACCAGAATGATGATGCCTTGTCTGTACGAGGATGGGCTTAGAACATAAACAAAAAAAATAAAAAAATCATCGAGTGGGAGATCTACATCTAGAGGAAGATATAAATCTCTAGGAAAACCTGTAAAGGTGGTGTGCTGGAAATGCGAAAAGGAAGAGCACTACAAAAGGGACTGTAAATCTAAAGCTCTTGATAAAGGAAAGGTATCTGATGATGCTCCTTCTGTAGAGGCAAAAATCGCCTCAGATGAAGGTGGGGATGTGTACTTGGCTTCTTCAAGTACACATGTAGATCATGAGGCATGGTTGATTGACTCAGGTGCATCCTTTCACTTCACTCCCCATAGAGAGTGGTTCTGCGAGAATGAGAAATATGATGGTGGTGATGTCTTCTTGGGGGATGACAGGATGGCTAGAATCATTGGTCGTGGAAAAGTAAAGTTGAAGTTGCAAGGTGGAAGGGTTAGAACACTTCTGAGTGTTCTGCATATTCCTACATTGGCTAGAAATCTGATTTCCGTAAGCAAGCTGGATGATGCAGGTGTAAAAACAGTGTTTGAGAAGGATACCTGAAAAATGGTTCGGGGAGCATTGGTATTGATGAGGGGAGTTCATATTGGAATTCTGTACAAACTGCAAGGTAGCACTATTATTAATGGATGCAACAGTTATGTGGTTCCTGAAAGTGTAGCAGAAAATCTAGTGGTCTCTGGAGAGAAGACCATATTTTGGCATCAAAGGCCTCAACATATTGGAGAGAAGAGCCTTCGAATACTTCATGATAAAGGTATGGTAGAAGGTATGAGTAATATCTCTCTAGATTTTGATTTCTGTGAAAATTGTGTATATGGGAAGCAAAATCGGGTGAGTTTCCTCTCTGGTGGTAAGAGGGTGAAACATATATTAGAGCTTGTGGATAGTGATGTGTTTGGACCTGTGAAGGTTCCATCATTGGGTAAGTTTTTGTACCATGTATCATTTATAGATAACTACTCAAGGAATACATGGATATATTTCCTTAAGAAGAAATATGAAGTCTTTGACAAGTTTAAAGAATTTAAGGCTCTGGTGGAAAACCAGACAAAGAAGAACATAAAGTTGTTGAGGACAAATAACGGTGGAGAGTTTTGTAGTAAGGAATTTGAAGAATTCTGTAAGAAGTGTGGTATAGCACGACAGAAGACTACTCCATACACACCTGA
>APFE030929367.1:0-12822 GCA_000404065.3 Pinus taeda | reverse complement strand
GAAGTGAGGCCAAATCCACCTGCTATCAGCCTTTTTGGTATTCATTTATATTCCTAAGCTACTGCTAAAGCAATGCACAAATGGAAGCAAACTAATCAATCTCACAACTACATGCAATGAAACAATGCTAAAACTAATTCAACCATTAATCTATGAAACCAACTAAGAATACAAGTACAAGAAGAGGAGCCTTTGATGCTAGGGTTGGGCCCTAATCCAAGATATTCAGCCTTCTGAGTCAACTCAATGCTAGATCAAGGAAATTCTCATTCTCATTATCATATCAGAAAAATTACATAACAATGTTTTTCCACAAGCCTTGAACTCGAAAATGATTAGTGCGCTTACATAAAAAATCTGAATCCGGATGAGGCTCTAGGCCTCCTTATTTATACAACTGAAGTCTCCAATGACTTCCTTAAATCTAGGGAGGCTTGGCTCCTAAACTCAATATGAACTGGCTCTTAACTGTCACTGGCTTGGCTGCCCATGATCTTCATGACTCGAATGCTTGGAACTTTGAGCTAGTGTGATTTGATGGAGGAATATTCCAATGAGTGAGGATTAAATGAGGAGGATATATCTCCTATAATTTCTCCTCCTTGTCTCATTCAAGTTTCTGCCCTTAATTAGCCAAAATTGCCATAATTTGCTCTCAAAAACCTGCAATCAATGCACATTAGGCCACTAGACATAACATCTTACTTTTACTCATCTCATTAAGCCAAATATAATTAAAATATGTAAGGATTTATGAGAAGAGTTGATTTTAACACGCTTGGAGGTGTATTAAGGTCCATATAGTTACCCAATGATGAGGTTCATCAAATTCATCACAACAGATCTGATAATATTATATTAAAAATATGAGATTATACACTATTAAAGTTTTATTTAATTTATAGATCTGTAAAATTAACTATAATTAGTGCATGCATGTAAAAATAAATCAAGAAAAAAAGTATAGAATGATAAAATAATATCACACACACATAATACACAAGATATGCTCTCTAGGAAACCCTTTAGGGAGAAAACCCAGTTGGACGGTGAGGTCGCTTCTTTCTCTTTCTCTGTTTGGAAATATGGTTGCAGATACAAAGAAGTAATGTCTATGGCCCATGGGCTGCTACAATGCACAAATCCTCTCTGTGTACTCTACCTCCTATCTCTCCTGCCTATCTTTGCTCAACTATGGAACAAAATCCTCTCGAAAGAATGGAATGCCTCTTCCTCGTAGTGGCTCGGTTATAACACAACCCGATAGCCTATTAGTGGTTAATTTTGACTACATCGTTAAAAAATAGATTATTCTAGAGTCTTTTACATAAAAAACATGTGGCTAGACCCTATTTCATGAATAATGGGGGCTGATGCGACATCCTCCTGAACTATATGTGTGAAACAGGAAGGTAAACTTCTGAGTGGCATAACTTTTGCATATAGACTCTGATTGATGTGATTCTTGTGTCATTGGAAATATTTATGTGTGTAGAAGATAATATAAAGGTGCGGCATTTTTGTGGCAAAGTTTTACCCCCCAAAAATTTATTTGATGGCTCAAAACACTCCCAGAAGGTTTCAGACCCCATTTTGCCAAACTAGATCTCACCCGTAAAAACAATCCTGTGAGATGATTCCTCCACTTTTTCCATTCCAAATGTATCGAGATGGATAAAAAACATATAATGATCCAATTTGGATTAAGGGTTCCTATCTCATTGGGTTGATATCTTAGAGTTTTACTGTCACAAGAAAAGGGAATAATTTGGGAGGGTATCGTACCAGGGTTCGAATGATATAAGGGAAAAGGATGTATTGAAATGGAAATGAAAAAGGTGAGGAATTAGAACACTTGAGAACACATATCTAAATTGGGATCGACTGGGCTTGTTTAATGATAATGGCCGATATTTCTGTTATGATTGCAGAGGTAGTGGTAAAGCCAGAGCCACTGCTTTGCACGTTTAGGAAATGATTATAACAAATGGGAGGAACACACAAAGACATATTTATACATAATTAAGTTATTTTGTTATATTAGCCAAGAAATTCCAATAGTTTGCACACATTATAAAACTTATGTTAACTCAGTGTCACCTTTTTACCAAAGGTACCAGTAGGCCATGCACACCACCCCTACTAATGATACTCTTCCACTTATCACTACTTTGACAACTCAAAACATGATAGGTTGGGAATGGAAGAAATTTGTCGAACTAATCGAAATATTTTTAATCTATGAATCCATATGTCAATACATTCCTGAAAAACATACTTGATTTTCAAAACATTAAATCATTTCAAGTTTACAATGTTGAATAACGAAAGGTTACAAGTGGTCCTGCAAACTATACAAATTTCTTGTAATTTCACATTAAAATTTTAGAAACCAAAGGAACTGCTGCATTCAATTTGGCTGCCTTGAAATCAATAAGAAGAAATACATGCTTGATTGTTTCTACACTGGGTCATGTCAAAATAAAGACACTAAGACTGATTCTCTTATTGTCTGTCATAAAATACTACTCACGCTAGGGTTTCCACTATAGCAGTGACAAGACTGGTGCTGATACAAAAATACTGATGATACAAATTCTTATAAGTGTTGAGAGTGAGGGGAAAAAGAGAACTATGGGATTGGGAAAGGTATTAGAATTGATAATGGAAAGAAATTGAAACAATGATGTGGTGAAATGGTGAAAATGGGAGTGATGGGGAAAAGGGAAAGTGAAATAGAAGGGACCATAAGAATATGGATAGTATAACAATATGAGGAAGACAAAGATGATCATATTTGAAAAAAATGATAATATTGCAAGATGATGGTTATATTAATGGTGGAAAATACTGAGAAAAATTAGCTATAGTGGAGGGTATCTGCTAACTATGTTAAATATTTGTCAAAATGGTTGTTTTGAGCTATGTAATGAGGAATAATTTTACAGAACTATTTTTCCGCCACCAAAACTAAACATAAGAGAATCGAACTCTTTTTCAGAAACAAACCAAATTGCTTAAAAAAAAGTTAGCACCTACATTTTATTGAGTTATTCAAGTAGAGTCTACCCACCAGTTACTTGGTTTTCAAGAACATATTCTATTCAATTATGCCAACATACTAGTTTACACAATTGAATGTTATTTTTATCTTTACTTTTTTTCTTTTTTTAAATGAAAATTACAAAACAAGAAAAATTTAAAGTAAGCTAGAAATCTTCCTTACCTACTATCTCCAACTTAGCTTGCTACTCCATTTGTTTAATGAATTATTTCCTAGTAGTGGGTTGCTAATAAAATTTAAGTCCGTGTCCATTTACCAAAAATAAGTACCCTTCTCATCGATAGTTTTGACCTTCGCAATTTTGTTTTCAAATTCATCTAGAATCTCGTTTGGACCCAGCGAACACGTGTAGAAATTCCCTTTAAATTGTTTGAACTTTGGATCATACAAGAGGGCCCAATTGCCTGGTTGAAATTTTTTCTTCTTTATGAATTGATCATTCCATCTACTCCTTTACTGTTGAACAAGAATAGTCTACTCGACAATGTCACTTATTATCTAATCTAATTAATTCAATTAAAGAATTCATTGTTGTTGCACCTCAGAGAGTTCTAAGTCCAACTGAAATACAATTATAAAAGTGTTTATTTGGACTTCAATGGGTAGAAGGACTTGTTTTCCATACACTAATTCATAAGGAGTGTGTCTATTAGTATTCCTCCATGTGGTTCTATATGCCCAAAAAGCTTCCAGAAGTTGAGCTGCCCAATCACTGCGATGCATATGCATGGTAATCGCTAGGATGGATTAAGGGACCTTACTAGCGGATTCCACTTACCCATTGGCCTATGGATGGTAGGGTGATGAATTATGGTGTCTGATTTTGTATTATTAGTGATGTCTTTCACAAGTCTTGACGTGAACTACGAACTCTAGCCATTCACAATTTCTTCAGGCACACCAAATCTCATAAAATTATCCTCAAAGAAAAAGTCTACAAGAGATTTTTCATTGGAAAAAGAAGGAGCTTTACCTTCAACCCATTTAGCCACATAGCAAACTAAAATATACCTTTTCTTGATTGATGTTGGCATGATTGGTACCATGAAATCGAGGGTGCATTTTTTGAAGGGCTCCACCATTACATGAGGACACAAAGGCATTTCATTAGCTCACACTAGATGACCCATTCATTGACAGTTGTTGCACTGATATGCATATTCTTTGGCATCTCGAGAAAGGGGAGGTCAATAATAGCCTAAGTGAAGCATCTTGTATGCAACCCTCCTATTAGGAAAGTGGAATCCACAAGGTTCATCATAGGAAAACTTTAATATGTCAAACACTTCCTCGTCTTACACACATCTTTGATCAGGTTAGGACTGGTACAAAATATTTCTCCTTGAACCCGAGAGTATGAGGCATTATCTTTGATAATTTTCTGCCTCTCTCTAACAGAAATATGTGGTGGTGTTTTCCCTGTACTGACCAAGTAGTTGGTTATGTTTGCAAACCACAGTGAGTTAGTATAAACAACAAACAATTTCTCATCAGGGAAGGAATCATAAACATGAATTATTTGGCCTAGATTATCTATTCTACAAAGAAAATCAACTACTACACTAACTTTACCAGGCCTATCAATAACAATAATGTTGAACTCCTGTAATAGTAACAACCACCTAGTAACTCATCCATTAATGGATTATTCATCAAATATTTTATAGCAGAATGGTCTGTATGTACAAACGCCTTATATACGGTTATATGGTGTCTAAAATTATTAATGACATAAATCACAACTAAGAATGATTTTTCTATCACTGTGTAGTTTAATTCAGTGGTCGAAAGGTTTTTGCTAGAAAATTAGATGGCATAGGAAGATTACTCTTTTTCTTGTCCCAAGGTTGCGCCAATAGCTATATTTGAGGCATCAGTTGAGATATGAAATGGAAGGGACCAATTAGGTCCCCTAAGGATAGGTGCCTTAGTAAATTTCCCCTTCAATTTCTCAAAATCACATTGGAAAGTGTTAGTCTAAGAGAAGTTAATATATTTAGAATGTAACTGAAATAGGGGAGCAACAATGTAATGACTCTCCTATAGTAGCATGCATGTCCTGGAAAAATTCTCACCTCCTTTTCGGATCTAGGTACTCGTAGGTGTGTGATAACTTCAACCTTGGTAGGGTCAACATGTATACCCTTGCTAGAGATAAGGTGATCGAGAACTATTATTGCATTAAACATCATTTTTCATTTCACATTACTTAAAGAAATACTAGCATCATCGTACCTAATCAACACTTTTTCCAAATTCTTGGGGGCTTCCTAGAAAGAATTATCATACACGGAAAAACCATCCATATATACTTCAACACACTCAAGACCAACAAAAATGGCTAAAATCATCTGCTAAAAACTAGCAGGGTATTACACATCCCAAAGGGAATCACCTTATAGGCAAATGTTTCCCAAGGAAAAGTGAAGTAGTTTTATCTTGATCCTCAGGTGTGATTAGTATCTAGTTATAACTATTAAATCCATCAAGGAAGGAAAAGTACATTTTTACTAGATAAGTTATCCAGTACCTAATATCTGAACTAGAGGGGACGAAATATTTGAGGGTGGCTTTGTTCAATTCTCAGCAGTCTACACAAATCCACCACCTACCCTATTTTTTGGAACTACTATGAGGGGAGAGGCCATCAGCTATAAAAAAATGGGGTAGATAAATCCAACATCAACAAGTTTTTGAAGTTCTTCTTTCACAATATCCTTGAGCATGTGGTTTATTTGCATATGGGGTTGTCAGATAGGTCTGACCCCTCCTAAATATAGATGTGATTGGTACAAGTCTCACGGGGAATTCCTTTCATGTCTTCATAACTCCAAGTGAATGAACCAAGACGATTTTGTAGCATTTTAACTAGCTTCTCTTGTTGGGATTGTTTGAGTTGAGAATTAATATATAATGATTTATCGAGACTTGCCTTGACAAGGGAAACATCATATTCATGGGAATCCATGGAAAGCACTAAATTCTGTAGTGGTTATGAGGTTTGAGGATCACAACTTTCTTGGAAACTGAACTAAAGATAAGATAAAATAATCTAGAATTCTGCAAAGAGTCCAGGTTAACAAGAAAGTCACGAGTTTGGCTTTCCTCATATTCTGCAAACTAAAAAATTTGATCAATGACAAAAATAGATTGGGTATTCTCAGCATTACTAATATCATCAAGCCATGGCATATCAAGATATTCTTAAGCATATCTAGCAATGGGATACAGGGTGACTTTATTTCTTGATTCCCTATGTGTAATAAACATGTCACCAGAGTAGCAACCAATATAAGTGTTAATTGTGGCAGGCCATGGCCACCCCAAAATGAAGGGATGTCCCATTATAGTATTTTTAGGTTGTAGGACTATGAATTCTGCAGGGTACTCCCAAGAGTAAATTGAGACAATCACGTCACCCAAAACACCCTCTTGTTTTTATTTTTTTATCTATCTTCAAGCTATAAACGGTGGGTGTAAGATGAAGGTGAAACACATGTACTTTCTCTATGGATTGTTGGTTCATAACATTGATTATAACCCTAAGGCCAATTAATACATTAGGAACAAGAAAACCACTAATATGAACATATACAACCAAGTTTCTAGGGTATGTACGTTTCCCAACTAATGATCGACCTATCATCAAATCGGTTTTCTTTCCAACTAGTTGTATGGTTCTGGATGCTGTTCTTTTCCTACCTGGTTTCTTTATACAAATTTTCCAGATGGTCTTGGCATAGACATGAATCCATTTTAAGGTTTGCAACAAAGCAACCTTAATGAGAATGTTCCTAAGTTCTGAAACCATGCATACGCAAGGTTTGGGTCAGATTTCTCCATATCTAGATTCTCAGGATAGGGAGGCGAGGTTGAATATGGTAATGGATTTGAATTTTGGGAGGAATGTTTTATTGCAACGTCATTGTTTGATCGATCAAGAGTTTCCTCCTAAAATTTCTCTTCAATGATGACAAAGGACATTTTTTTTTTTCCAAAACTCTTCCCGACCTTAGTTGAAGGTCTTGGACCCTAACCAATGTGATCTGATATGTAGGAGAGGGTGGTAGTTCAGTAGGAAGAATATTTTGAACTTCTTTATTATTGGGGTTGGGAACTTAATGAGAAGGCAATTGTGTTGGCCTAAATGAATGAGGTGGTGGTAATTGATGTGGTATAAGATGCATTTTCTGAGGCAAAGTAGCTAGTTGAGAAGGTTGATTCTGAGGGTATAGTGGATATGGTGCAGGGTATGGTTGTTGTGGTAGTGTTTGGTATGGAAAAGTTGGATATGGAGGTCCTCTCCACCCATGTTTACAAGGGTGGTTTTAGCCATACTGTTGAGGATATATTTTCCACAGTACTATGTAATTCCAATTCTAAAAAGATGTTGTTGCCCATGAAAATTAGGAATATTTTGTGTAGGTTTATATTGCATACCTGAATTTGCTTGTTTCCATGATTTCTTTGCTCCTATTGCATTAAGTTTCTTAGATATTTGATTTCCATCTTGAAAAATAGACTTTAAACATGGTATGGAGGGACAATGATTTATAGAATGATCTAATGTACAAATGACACATGTATTAGCATCATTCACGTAGAGGGTGTTTCTGTCTACGTTTTCGACAAAATATAGAAAGTGAAATACACACATCTTCTTGCTTATTTTTTAAACTGTAAAATATCGAATTGTACATTTAAATTTTGAAGTAATTCAGTTTTAAAAATTTCTAACAGATGTCCAAGTTCATTTTTAGTGACACCACCAGTTCTAGATTTGGAATTTTTAAGAAGATTATCCCTTATGCCTCTACCATACCTGGCCTAGCTACATGAATACCTCTTGAACAAGTCATAAATTTAATCAAAAGACAATTGAGAAATATGTCCCTATCCTAACAGATTTAATACTTTATTGGATTCATCCAAAAGACCTCTTAAAATAAATTTTTAATGGTTTTTGGATCTAGATTATGCTGTTTGGACCTTTGACGATTTTATAGAAAACTCTCAAGGTAATCATTGAGGCTTTTGTCTTCTTGATGTGTCATTTGAAAATTTTCCTCCCACAAATCATACGCTTTAGGATATTTTTGATACTTACTGAGAAATACTCTCCTTATTCCATCCCATGTTCTGATAGTATTCCTTCCCAACCCCATGGACCACAATAAAGCTACATCCTTAAGGGTGGCTTGGAATAATTTAAGTTTCTGAGCATTGGATGAGTAGTCATAACTCCTACATAAAATATCAAACTCAAAGAGAAATGCATTAGGGTCTTCATGAGTCTTACCATGCAAGTGTGGAAGGACTGAGTGGGGAATATTCTTCATCTACACTGTATCATTAGCTCTACAATGGGAAACCCATGCGTGACCTCCCCATTTGCATTAATTTCTCCATGAGATTCATTAGTTTCATTATCAAGCACCTCATTTTCATTACCTACAATCTTCTCGTTATTTCCAAACAGGCTATACTCAGTCTTGGAAATTAAGGCTAACCTATCCATGAATATTCTTTCCTGTCCACTCAACCACAAAAGGAGAGTCAAATATACATCCTTCCTTCTTATCTCCTATTGGTTGAGATATTTCAGAATTATTTCCTTCAGAATCCAAGTTTGAATTTACAACCTTGTTGGTTTGAGTCTACTTGGAAGGTTGATTTGAAACCAACCCAATATTATAGATTGGACTTCCAAAAATATCAGATTTAGCTCTACCCTTTTTAGGTCTTGGACCCTCCCCTCTAGTCATTCATATTTAGGAAAAAAAATGAAAAAATAAAAGAGAACACACAAATCAACATGTTGCCTTCTTATGATACAAACTTAATAACAATGTTGCATTTACTATTAAAAATCATACTAGATAAAATCACTTGCAGGAAAAAGTAAGAGAGAAAACTTCATTGTCTACCAATAGCATAGTGATTTGTAGGGAATGTTTGAGATAATACATTGGTTCTTAACTTATACCCTCCTAAAGTGCTGGAGAAAAATCCAAGTTACCATAATCTTATCCCTTAGTGCCTCCCTAGAAACGATGCCAAAATGTTGAGTGCAATATTTGATAGATTAATATCTCAACACGTAATATGTCAAACCGAGCTTCGTATACTTTGAGCCATAGAAAAATATATGCTAGAAGGAGACCTTCAGGAAGCTACAAGCCATTCTCTTTCTAACTAGACAATCGACTTAGCCATCACTTTCTGTTAATGCTAAAACTCAGTCTCTTGTGTTTAGTTTGTCAATGTAATCCTAATGGAATCGTTCAACATAACATAGAAAATAAAACCCTAACTAATGGCCACCCAAATCTTTTGATTTTGGCTCCTTCTGGCTTGAGAGACTCCAGGTCTAACTCAGTTGTCCAAAGTACAAAGGAAATCAAGAAATTTTGTGCTTTGCACACTTCTAAGGCAAGAAGGAATAGAGTTCATGTTCCTGGCTCCTTTCGAGATAGAAGACCTAGTGCCTTTCTCTAGTGTCCATAGGACAAAAGGACTTAGGATATCCTTTCAGACATCAAAAGAAAAGGACTTGGGCTTGATCAAATTCACCTTCTAGAAAACATTGCAAAATCTACTAAAAATGATGAAAAGAAACAAAACCTAATCCCAAATATTTTCCAAAGTTCCTAACTGCAAATCTCTATCACTAGTATAAATATGCTATGAGAAAGAAAAGTGTAGCTTGTAATCTCAAGATACATTTCAATAAACCATCCACATCAGTTTGATACAAGTAAAGATAATGCATATATCAATCAAAACACAATATCACAAAATAAGTACATAGATAGAATATATGATTACCCAGATCCAAGGCTTATCCTTTCACCAACAGAACTTGTGTGCATATGTATTTCTTAGCATGAAACCTTATCGAGTGATTACAAAAACAAATATATGGGATATGTATAATTCTTTACGCAACAAATGCCATGAATTCACATACCAACAAAAGAAACAACACATCTATAAATATCCTCTTATAATAATTGAATAGCCTGTTTTAATTCAAGAGATCACTATTCAAATACCCCTAGAGATGAAATTTAGTTAAAACAGAAAAGTTCAATCTAGATCAAAGCTACAAGGTATTTTAAAATACTTTGTTGTGTTCCTTATGAAATGTTCAATTTGTGAAATATATTTAAGACCTTGCCTATAGAAAATAAAGTAGAATTCACATAAAATGAAGCATTAAAAGGAATAACAATGGCACTTGGAGCCTTCTAATTAGATCACAACCCATAAATCATAAAATGAGGCACTTCAAAATCTTAGTCTTCATGCATCTCCATATCTACACACATTCGTTCATACATCCCAATATATTTACTTCAAACAAAGAAAACCAATTTATCCTTGCACTATTCAAACCAGTTCAATTTGGATCTAAGAAATACAAATCAATCCACAAATCAAACCATAAATATTAATATCTACACATTAGAGCATAAAATAAACAAAGGGAGAGAGGGAAATGGGCTACATTGTTGGGACCAAGCCAACCAACTCATTTCCTCTAATCAAACTAAATCACAGAGCTTAAAAAATAATGATCAATGAGTAAAGAGACCTGCCATTGCCATTATATTAAAAGATATTTAGTCTATTACATGGAACATAGAGATACAATATAACCATGTGACTTTTGAAGCGTTTCATAAACTCAAAATGACAACATATCATTATATAGGAACCACTAGCTTGACTTGAGGCTAGAGCTAGCTTTTTATAATACTTACAATACAAGAAGGGGATAAAATGATGCATATAAGTTATGAAACTGAACATATACAAATCATGATAATCTGTTATACTGATTGATCTAGTAGCATTTGTTTCCCTGAACTAGAGTAAACTAGAAATATTCTATAGGGAGACTCAAATAACAAGTCCTCAAATCTTGGTCAAGCAACCAAACTAAATGCCAACCAAAACACCTTCTTTGACCTCATTTGCATTGATAGACTAACATAGTTTCCGAATAATGTTTCTTCATGGGCCCATGTAGTGAATTTATATTGGAGACAATGTGTACATGCCCACATACCTTAGTTGTGGGATCCTAAAAAGGGTGTGTTTAATGGAAAATTATCTCCTGTAGACAAAAGTGAACTCCCTAGATCTAGTGGCTTGACATAGAAACAAAAGAGACAAAACACTTGTGTTTTCCTTGTAGAAATTAGACAATGGAGGAAAGGCATGCTTGTAGTCCAACGAAAGTCCTCCTCTTCTCCCTTCTTGTGAACTTTAGCTTCGTCTCCAATTGCTATAAATGGAACCTACAAAACAACTATAACAAGCACGAGAAGTTAGAACTACAAGATACAAATGGCATAGAATAATATATTTAATCAATGAGTCAAGAAGGCATTGAAATACATATGCATCAAATAGACATAATTATAGGAAAACAAATATTTTTGTATTAATGAAATGTAGGACAAGATTACAACTCTTTTACAGATCTTGACCATGTAGATGTCTCCCACCAAACTTGTCCTTCCTTATCCACAAAGAAGCCTTCAATCATAGCTCAAGGATGGTAATGGATCCTTAGGTAAAAAACAACATCATTAGGGCATAGATAAGAGTCTCCAAAATCCAACCCAGACTCTATGGGAGAGAGTGAATTTATAGGGTAAATAGGGTAGTTTGGGTTCGCTTTGGTTTTTACCAATATAGGACTTAGATCCACATATGAAGGAGGATAAGCTCTAGGGATAAGATATAAGACCTCTAGGATAGGATTTTAAGATCCCAATCAATAGTAAATGGTTGAAACCACCTTATAAGCTTATGGAAAGATAAGTTTCGTAATTATTTTTTTATTTTTCCCAAAATTCTAGAACCATCACACCTATAGTAAAGGCAACAAGCATTGGTCAGTGTAGGTGCTCATTTATGCAACATGCAACAATGCAAGTTGCTAGAAGAGAAAGAGTGATGGGTCCAAAAACTAGGTTTTTTAGTTGTTAAACCCAAAATTCTTGGAATTTTAGGAGAGATAATGCTTAAGGCTTTGAAAAGGGATGATTATAAGGTGTTAAGGGTGTTGATTGATCCAATTTCTAGGCCATTTAAGTAGATGTGACAAAATGACCTGTGTTAGGATGTAGGACTTCCATACTCTCATTAACAATGCTTAAATAAATATTTAGCTTTAATAACGTGCTTGAACCATAGAAACTTGCATAAGTTATATATTTGCCTTGTAACTTCAAAATAAATGTCTATTTTAGCATGATCACCCATGTTATATGTAAAGAGGTTATATGGATACAAAATGGGGAGTTCAAAGGGAGTAAAAGATGACAAAAAGGGGCATTGTAATAGTGAAAACATCTTCAATCTTCAACACAACACTGACTGAGGCCATCTGCGACAAGATTAGTGCTACCCTTCTTGTATTTAATGTTAACATGGAATTGTTGCAAATATGTGGGCCATCTCTAAAGGTGATAGTTCTATAACTTCCCCAATGTATGCATAAATTGAAGAGGATGGTGATCCATGTGGATGAAAATCTCCTTCCCCAGAATTCAATGTTTATTGTCGGCAAGCCTACATGATGGAATACATCTCTTTATCATATGTGAGGTATTTTCAGATAATACCAAAGAGTGTCTAACTATGATAGGGCACTAGATGTCTTTGTTGAATGAGGACTACACCAATAGGTTAGTCAAAGGAATAGGTCCTCCAATGTATTGCACGTCTGGAAGAGTGAGGAT
>APFE030929361.1:92500-121054 GCA_000404065.3 Pinus taeda | reverse complement strand
TTTTATTTTTAGAATGGTTGTCCTCACTGCTGCAAATTACAAGGTATGGAGAAAAAAATCTAAAATCCCAATTATTATCTTGTGGATCTAACATTTGGAGAGTTGTATGTGAAGGTTGTGGTAAAGATCCAATTGCAGATGAGATTTTGCAGCAAGATGCATAATCTACGAGAATCTTCATGAAGATGATATGAAGAAACTAGTGGGTTTGAAACTTGCCAAAGATATATGGGACAAGCTAGAATCCATATTTGGAGATGGTAACAACAACAATAAGGAAAATGAGAAGAAGACCAATAAGAAGAAGAGCCTCTAAAAATAAGAATCTCAGCCACAAGAGTATCATTCTTCCAATGCACATGATTCAACGATGATGAGAAGAAATAAAAAAATCTTGGACCCAAAGGTATAAATATTAATGATTTTCTATTGAGCTATAATTTTGATGATTTAGATTTTGATAATGTTGAAGTGCCTAGTGAAGATGAGAACGATATTAAGGTTGTTATATATGATATTTCTAGACTAACAGTTGCATGCAAGGATCAAGAAAAACTATTCCAGATATGGGATGATAAGGAATACAAACTCAAGGAAGAAATTGTGAACTTAAAAGTTAAATTGGCAGAATTTGAAAAAGTTGAGGAATGCATGTGAAAGCAATACGAAGTGAAGGTTGAAGAGGTTGAGAAATTGGAAGTAGAAGTGGTTTCCTTGAGAAAGCAGCGGAATATGGAGAAGAGTATTATTGCCTTGGATAATTTTCTTGAGATTTAGACATCACCATTGGATAAATCTAGTCTTGGGATTTCAAAAGGGTGAGTCTAGTTTGCATGTAGGTAAAAACTCCAAAGAAGAACCCAAGAAACCTGTAGCAAACAATACCAGCAGCAAAAGTGAGATCCAAGGAAACAAGTAGATCTAGCATCCAGTTAGAAAACAAAAGAATCAACAACAAAAGTAGCAGCAAAAAAACAAGAAACCAATCAAGCAATAAAAACAGTAGTAGAGAAGAAAATATCAAGGAGGACCTACATCTAGAAAACCTTTTACTTCTAGAGATAATAATGACAGTTTTGTAATGTTTCAAAGGAATCAAATTCCTTTTGTTCCTTTTGTGTATAATGTAGAATGTTACAATTGTCACAAGTTTGGACATATTGCAATGAATTGTTGGAGTAGATCATATAGACCACATCAACAGAGATTCCAGTAATATCAACAGCCAAGGAGAATTCCCAACAGGTATACTTGTGATTTGTATGGTTATTACTACTCATGTCACTTATTTGGCCATAAGGAAATAGATTGTAGGTCTAACCGTTGGAGGAGAGACACATTTCAATCAAGGTTTAGATCTAGCATGAGCGGAAGAAGAGTGGACCCTCTTGGCCATGTGGAGTGCTATATTTTCCACAGATTTGGCCATATGGAAAGAGATCGTTTGTTTCCCCATTACTCAAGGAAAAACTACCAAAAACAACAAAAATAAAGAGGATCTAGATCAAAACTAATCAAGAGAAGAAGTGGATAAAGGAAGAAAAGAAGCAATCAAGTTAGAGAAGAAGCAACCAAAGGCCATGTGGAGGAAGAAGGAACAACAACACTTCAAGTAGTTAAGAGCATTCCCTTCTACAGTCCATGATTATTCCATGCATATTCATAGAGGACTGTATAATTCATGAGAGGTGCACAACATCAGGGGGAGCATTTGGTTGCTTGATGAGTACGAGATTATTGCAACAACACTTGATGAGTTATTTTGAGCCTCATGCACATTCAGGTCCACATGATCAACCTGTCTCTTGAAGGTATATTTAGCTCGAGGGGATCTATGCATGGTATGATGTTTGCCTATATTATTTTTCATATTCTTCATTTTTTTCACTCAGTTATTTGCAGCATATTTATGTGTGTTTTGATGAGTGAAAAGGAGTACATTTTTCAGCCAAATATATGTTTTTGGTTTATAATAACAATTGGTTGAAAAGATGTGCAACCATGCATATAATGTACTCATTCCTCCAGCTATGTATAAATATGACATGTGACATGGACCAGCCATGTGTGCGTTTTTATATGATGATTTTTCTAGCCATGCATTTCCTATTGTTTCATCATTATGTATTGGTTGAGAGTCTAGTCAATAGTATGTTAAGTCATCATGATGTTAGGCTTGTTATGGAGGAATATCATGAGTCTATTTTGCAACCACATGTATGGGATGATGATGATGTAATAGTCATGATGTATCATGTTTTTGAGTCATTGGTCCATAAGAGATGATAATAGCAACAATGTAATTCATTGTAATATCCATGTCAAAAGCTTATGACGCTATGTACTTCTATTGTGTTGTGTTTGAGTCATCTAGTCATGAGTCATGAAGTTATGTAATGGTCATGTATGAGGTATTATGTCACTGCTACAACCATGTATTTATCATGTATATGTCACTTGAGTCATAGTCATGTGGAGTCTCAGTCTAGATGGTGCTTCTATTTGTCAAAGGAAGCATTGCTTGCAGTGGAAGCGGTTGTTTCAGCCCAAAAATTGGTATCTCTACAGCTTGGAGGTGGCATGTGTGTAGGGGAATCATTACTTGTTCCTATTTACTTTAGCCATACATTTTTTGCATTATGATCTAATTGGAGGTGTTCACGCTATGCCTCATACTATGTCATGCCAGTGGGTTTCTTAGCTTCACGTGATGAGATGTTTTGGTTGTTGTTGTTATGTAGTTATGGTTGAGACTATATGTTGTCGCTATGGAGATATTAGATGATGCTCATATGCATATTGATGTTATACTTGATGCTTCTCATAGTTTCTATTATGCTGATGTTGCATACATTTCATATGGTTGCCTTATACTGGCATATTGTTGCTTTCTTCTAGAGGATGTTGGTTGGTATTGTGCTCTGGATGATGATTAGTATATTTGTTGCTTGTTGCTTCTAATGTGTGGAAAGATAGAGAACATTGCTTGTTTCTTCTGATATGTGGAGAGATAGAGAACATTTCTTGTTGCTTGTATGGAGGCATGGATGATCTTTGATATGCATTACTTTTCAGCCATGTAGAGATGTATTACTCAAGTGTTTTTGCTTCATTTCTTGTTTCCTATTCATACGGAGTTGGCCCTTTTCGATTGATGTAAAAGGGGGAGAAATAGAGGACGATGGTATGGATTTTTCTTATGGTTTCCATCAATTCCAAAGGAGGGTATTGTTGGCATCCAAGGGGATATTTTTGGCATGATAGTGTGCATGGATCGAGCTAGCTGATGTTGGCATTGATTCATGATGATAGCTAGCTCATGTTGGCATTGATGTCAATCGTTGTTGGCATTGTAGCCTAGATTATGTGTGAAAAGGTTGCAAAGAAGTAGTATATGATTCAGACCTATTGGAGAGCATAGATCCTTCAATATATGAGTGTTTGTTGCAGCATAATGAGTAGATCTGAAGGATGCTACAATATAGATCAGAATTGAAGTTGCTGGAGTAGAGATTGATTTGGAGAGTTTTTGTATGCTATTGGGTAGTGTTTATGTTGGTGATTCTCACACTTGTTTTCTACAGGATTTGCTAATGCATTTGGCACATAGTCATATTGTATTTTGTTGTTGATTGTATTATGCAACATTATTTTGTTGTGAGGGTCTGATTATATTCAGATTTATTATGGCCACAATTTGCTATTGGAGTGCGTATGTGTTGTGGATTTTTATTTTAATTGATGATGAGATATTGTTGTTGCGAGCATGTTTGCAGATTTGAATTCTTATTGAGCAGAGTATCTTATGATCCAATTTGAAAATAGATGAAAGTAGGTATGCATAGTGGAGAGGAGAAATGACTTCATGAGAGAGGAGTAGTGATGTCGAAGCTTCAGCAAAAGGAACAGTTTCTCATCTAATGGTAGTTGGATATTCCAATCGAAGTTGGGTGAGGATTGTTGATCGTGGTGGCCTTTAGCGGATGGTAGTTTGTAGATTCATAGAGAATAGAGTGTTCTGAGTTGATCAGTAGTATCGAGTTCCTTATTCAGTCAATGTTGGAATTATGTATATGAGGTCGAGTCTCCATGTTGATGGGAGTCAGAAAGCTATGTAAAAGATGATTTTCTTAACTAATAGAAATTTAGAGCAGAGTAGCAACAATATGGGTGGTTTTTCTCCCATAAGTGTTTCCACCAGAAATCTTGTGTCTCATATGTGATGATGTGATTCTGTGCATTGTTTATTGTTCATATTGTTGCTTATTGTTTTCAGTTATGCTTATGTGATGCACATGTTTAATGAGATGTTGTTAACTTATGTATGTTTCAGTAATTAAGTTAATAGAAGGAAAAAATTGTATATAGATCACACTACTGATTCACCCCCCTCCCAATAGTGCTCAAAGGTTTTCAATAGCTATGAGAGCGACTAGAGCCTCTCAATCACACTGTCATGGGAGCGAATGGAGGGCTTTAGTTGCACTGATGGCTTTTCATGGGAGTGACTTGGGCTCTAGGTCAGTAAAATAACAATTTTTCTCAGGGGTTAGGCACCTGGAAGGGTTGCATGTCCCTTGGAGGTTTTATAGCTCCTGAGGAAGGTCAGTTTGGTCTTGTCTTGTCTGTTCCACTTCCTTAACTGCACATGGGGATTTGAATCATATCATAGTAAATCCTCATCACCTGTTTACCCAGGTGGACCGATTAGCTTGGATAAATGCGGGAGGAGGGTGTTACCAAGTGGTATCAGAGCATGATTTTATTCTCTTTGGTGGATGTATAGTTTATGTTCTCTTTGGGTATTATTTGATACCATAGAGTGGTATCAGATCATGGTTCCATTCTCTTTAGGTGATGTCTAGTTTCAGTTCTCCTTGGATGAATTCGTTGTCATGTGTACATGTCAGTTGTTTATGTGTTCATTATTCTTATGTGCTTGTTGTTTATATATGTGGGTTGTACATATGTTGTTATGTATACATTTCCATGTTTATGATTATCGTGCATGAGGTCATGGTTTGTAGTTGGTATTGTCATGCATGGAAATTGGGTGATTGATCCAGGTGGATATTGGTGGCCAACCACCTATTCCACCTATACCTCCAATCAATTTCATATGTTTCCTTATTTATTTCAACATTTACTATTTTTAGCAGTTTCTTGGGTCATGAACTTCCAGAGCAATTTTGACTCCCTAAACGACATTTTTTTGAGGTCTATTGTAGGCCCATAGCCATAGGCAAGGGCCTATCACAAATCCTATAGTACTCAGAGAGACCTTTCCAACAAGGTACCATACATGCCAAACGGAGATAATATGACCAAGATACGGCCCTCGGAAGTTGGTTGCCCAACTAACCCCAATGGGGCCCACAAACTCTTGGTGTTACATCTCCTGGGGTTAGGGTTTTGGTTGTTTAGGGTTTTCTCTTGTTGCTAAATAATAAATAGGCCCTTGAGCCTCATTGTAACATGGTTCAGAGGCATGTAGCCGCCACATCTCTTCTCAGAGATAAGCTACCATCGCCCGAGCTAGTTTATTTCCATTATGTTTGTAAGCATATTTCATTATTCTGATATTCATGAAATAAAGTGTTATTTCTACTACATCTGAATATTCAAGGTTATATCTATAATTTGTTGTAATTCTATCTAAGTTTGGATCAATCGTATCAGAATGATTTTCTCTTTCTCTATTTTTCTTTGCATATCCCCAACAAGGTCAGGGTATAAGGAGTTAGGGCTCAATCTAGTTGAACCTTTGCAAGATCAGCGTCGCAAGCCCCAACAACCACCTATGGTGGAAGAAAATAAAGACGAGGGGGCAAGAGACCCTATCAAAATATTGCTCGAGGAAGCTCCACATGTCAAGGGCTAGTGGGAAACCTATTGTGAATAGAAGGACGAGAGAGAATCCTCACTGTTTTCAACCGCACCCACTTGGGATTCTTTCCGACACGCCATCAAGGAACAATATTACCCTGTCGGGATCTATGAAGATAAATACATAAAGTGGACCACGCTACGACAGGGAAGGGACCAAGATGTGTCGAAGTTCACAACTATTTTCCATACCCTCCGCAAAAAAATGGGTATTAAGGATTCTGAGCGACATTTGCCACTCAAATATCGTGGTTGCATGCACAAGTACATCTAGGACGAAATGGGAATCCTAGATATATCCTCGCTTCGCACGACATACCAATATGTTGTCAAGATTGAGCATAAGTTTAAATAGAAGAAGCGTGACTTTCAATCTATGAATACGAAGCAAAGAAAAGGTGCCCTCAAACCATAGAGCAAAGGTCAAAGCCAAGGCGGGGCGACCCAGGAAAACCCACTAAAGCCACAGGAAAAGAACAACACCCCGAAGAACAAGAAGGAAACAGGAAAATGGTGTGAGTTCCACAAGAGCTCCACTCACAACACGAGTGTCCGACATAGGGGCTAATATTCGCCCAATGGGCTAATTTTCCATGGATTTTCCACAAAAAAATCGCCAATTTCCAATTTTTATAAAAGATGATTCGCCCAAATTTTAGAATATAAAATTATTTTACCTTAAAAATTGCCAACATTATATAGATACTAGATATAAAATCATTAGGGATTAGTGAGATTCGCCAATGTTTTTAAACTTCAAGAAAATTTTCCATCCTTAAAATTTTCCCACTGTCAGGCCAAGCAGTCACTGGTGGCCAAGATGAAGGCTTCTGAATCAGACGTATGTTTTGACTTTGAGTTAGAACCCAACAAGGGGAATGACAATGGGAAGCACATCGTTGGCACATAACCCATTGCCACCATGGCCACCACCAAGATCCAGATGAATGAGCCTGAAGATCCAGAGGAAGGGGGATGCCTCTTCCACTCACAGATGTGGGTGAAGTGTTCTCCACTGTAGTTCATTGTCAACAACGGGAGCCAAAATAACCTCATCTCAATAGAGGTCATGAAGAAGTTGGGCCTAAATACTACAACACATCCACAATCGTATACCATTAGGTGGCTTCACCAAGGATGAGATCTCTGCGCCCGCCAGAAGTGTTGCCTTCCCTATAGCATCAAGCCCTTCACGGATGAGGTATTGTGTGATGTTTCTCCTTTTGAAGTTTGTGATGTATTATTAGAACAATAATGCTTGTGAAATCGACATGATGTATATGAGTCTAGACCTTGTTATATGATTATTACTTTGGCCAATAAGATGTACAGGATACCATAGGTAGCCCCACCTACCGCCATCTCTTTGATCACTACAAAGCAATGCAATAAGATCATTTCCTAGACCATGAAATTTGTTTTCCTTATGATTTTCCCTCTGGGTAAGAAGAAGTTTATGGCCACGGCTTCCAAACAGGGCTCCTCCGCACAACAACAACAGATGGACAAGATCACGGAGGAGTACATGGACATTTTTGCCTCACCTATAGGGTTACCATTGCACTTTCAGGTCAAGCACTCCATCAATCTAACCTCAGGTGCGCCACTACCTAATGGATCAATCTATCAACGCTTTTTTCTAGAGAATGATGAGATCAAGAGGCAGATTCAGGAACTGTTGTATAGGTGTACATCAAGCCAATCTCATCACTCCGTGGGAGCTCGATTATATTGGTACAGAAGAAGGATGGGACATGGAGACATTGTATTGGCTATCAGGCGCTGAACAAGATTACTGTCTGGAATAGGTACCCAATCCCACAGATTGACGACCTTATGGACCAACTCAGGGGGGACCAAATATTTTAGCAAGATTGACTTGAAGTCCGATTATCACCAGGTACCTATCAAACCCTTGGATGTGTGGAAGACTACCTTCAAATCAAAGGAGGGCCTTTTCGAATGGTTGGTCATGCCTTTCAGGTTAACAAATGCCCCCGCAACCTTCATGAGATTGATGGAATACATCTTGCGACCCTTCACCAATACATTTTTGGTGGTGTATTTAGATGACATCTTGATCTTTAACCATATTTGGGAAGAGCACCTCCACCATATTCGACAGTTTCTTCAAACCCTGTGACAACACAAGTTGTGTGCTAACTTGAAGAAATGAACTTTTAGCATGACCCAGGTTCAATATATGCAATACATCATTTATGAACAGGGTGTGCATGTGGACCCAGCCAAGATACAAGTCATTCGGGATTGGCCAGCCCTAACCACTCTAACAAAGTTCCATAGCTTTCTTGGTCTTGCCAATTTCTACCATGGATTCGTGTTCGGGTTCTCTCATATCACTTGGCCTCTAAGTCAAGTCACCAAAAGCAAAGCAAAAGCAATTTTTTTTTTCAGGCTGAAACCCAATAGCGGGCATTTTCTGAGTTGAAGCATCGCCTCTGCTCTACAATAGTGCTTGTTATCACCCCAAGAAACTCTCCTAGGTTATAGTTCGAAGATGCTCGAGAGCATTACAAATTCAACTTATTGTTGCAAATGGATGAATGGAAGGAATGATGCTTGTTCAAGCCAAATAACCACTCCTACTATGCTTAACTCCAGACATGCGTGAACACCCCCAGACTACAAGGCTTTGGACCACCAATTACTCACAGTTCAAAGATTGGGTGAATATGGAGAATACTGACCACACCAACAGATGCACAACACCTTGTGATGGCCGACTGCAACCAGTAAAGAGATATGCAAATCTAATTCCCTAATGTACATACAGGATGACAACTCTCTCGCACTAGATGAAAAGAAACCTGAATAACTCATTCACTGATACATACAAGACTTTAACATAGAGATAGGATGACAGATCCTCTAATGCTAAACATCAAGAGTTCAGGAAAACAGTGTATCAGGCACAGCCTGGAACAGAAGAAGAATGGAAAGTGAGTAAATAACAACAAAAGAAGCTTGTATTAGCTGAAAGTGAAGACGAGACGCTGCAAGTATCAAAGTAGTTACAGTCTCCAGAAGTTGAACCTTACATCAAAACATCAACCATCAACCCTGATTACATCTTGTTTCTGGGTATATATAGAGTTTCACTACAAAGGAACTTGGCCATTCTAAATATGGAGGGGTCATAATTGACCACCAACTGCTTTAACTGCTTGATGGAGTCTCTAGTGCCTTGCTTCAGTCGATAATTCTAATCTTTTTCCTACACTCTGTTGTCCTCTCAGGTGACTGAGGTGTCGTATAGGATGAAATCCCATAATTGTTAAATGCAGTTATCTACTCGAGCTCTGTCCTTTTCCTTCTCAGCCACATTGTCTGTTGAATGCGATTGTTGAGGAGGAAATGCACCTGGTACTGATAGATTGGTCACCTTTGTCCTTCTAGAGCATGGAATAGTTAAGAGACGCAGACGAATAGCAAGTGGACAAGTAGGAGGAAGGAGAAGGGCGGCAATCGGATCAGGAGGATAGATGGTAGAGATGAATTGATAGGGGATATCGGAAGAAGCGAGAGCGAAACGAGCATGGGCCATTGAATCTTGGTGGAACTGATCCAACGGTGGTCGGGCGAGGAAGGTGTGTGACGGTTATCGGGCGAGGACAGAGGATTAAGCGGTAAGCAGTCTCGATCACACCGCCTTCGGGCATTAGGCGGTAAAAGGGTGAGGGCATGCGATTCCATTCAGCACGTGACACGTAGTGACAGAGGAGAGAGAAAAACCTCTATCCATCGCGCGCTAACGTGCCATCGCTTTCTGGGTGCAAAATGTGCGAAGGCTGTTCGATATTAACGGAACTAATTGGATGGCGGAGGAGTGATCAAGCGAGTCACTTTATCGGGCTTGACGGGAGTTGTCATATCAGCCTTTTTGGTAGTTTTGGGCCTTTACGTATGGCGATGTTCGATTGCGATCAGATCGCATCGCAATATCACATTAGCGGAAGTCGAGGGGCGCAACCTTTATACACACATGGATGCGACTTGTGATAGCAATTAAACCCGGACCCGATAAAGGAATTAGTCATTTTTAGGACTGATGAAGGGAATCTGAGCGGTGCAAGGGAAGGAGAAAATGACTGTTGTGAGCCTATTTTGAGCATGACCAAGGACCAAGTTCATTCCAACATTGAGAAATCAAAGGTATGTAGCAGAGCTAACAGTGCTCACATTATCGGACCTGCAACAACCATTTAAGATTAAGACATATGCCTTCGACTATGCTATTGGTGCAGTTCTTACTTAGCAGGGGCATCGAGTGGCTTACCACAGTGAGACACTTTCATACATAGTCCAAAATTATCCCACTTATGACAAAGAAATGTATTCCATTGTGCAAGCCTGGCATCAATGGAAGCATTACATTATGGGGAAGGAAACGACCATCCACACAGACCACAGACCCCTGTAGTTCATACAGACATAAGGGAAGTTACAGAATGATCACCATTAAAAATGGTCCACTTACCTGCAACAATTCTATTTGAACATTAAGTACAAGAAGGGCAACACTAATAATGTTGCAGGCTACCTCATCTGACCACCAGTCATGATGTTGATCACTATGCTCGACTCCTATGCGCACGAGACTTCGGAGTGACCGCATCTTTACCAGAGCGATCCATAATTTGGTAGCACATATCAGACACTCCTGGAAGGGAATCAAGTTCCAATTTTTCACCTTCAGGATGCATTGTTATGCCACTTGGGACACATATGTGTTCCTTCAAGTGAGTGTGCCAAGATGGTTTGGGAAATGCCCTATAGTCAGGTCGCTAGAAATTTCAGAGTAGAGAAAACAGTCGCAGTATTGCATAACTATTTTTATTGGTCGAAGCTTCATCAGGATGTCAAGAAGTACATTTGGTCCTGCACTGCCTGCACCATTACCAAACCAACCATCAAGAAGCAAGGCCTATAAACTCCTCTACCCACTCCTAGTCGACCTTGGGAATCTATCTCCATGGATTACATGTTGGGCCTTCCTTATACTAAGCATGGCAATGACTGCATTTTTGTGGTCGTCGTCATATTCTCTAAGATGACCATCATGGTGGCATGCAAGAAGAGTATCACAACATAGGCCACTGATAAGCTCTTCTTTGAGAGAGTGTGGGTAAAATTTGGGATCCCACATTCCATTGTCTTAGATCAGGACAACAAATTCCTGAGTGATTTTTTGTCAAGCCTTTGGTCGATGTTGGATACAAAACTTACTAATTCCATGACCTTCCATCCCCAAACTGATGGCCAAACAGAGGTTGTCAACAGGATGATCGTACACATTCTGCACATGTAAAACTTGAAGCGTCCATGCACATGGGATGAAAGTCTCCCCTATGTCCAACACAGCTACAACAGAGCTCTCCACAGTTCAACAGGCCACAACCCCTTTCAGGTAGGCCTGGGATTTCAGCCATTATGTCCCATTGATGTGGCCATACCATTTGCAACCACTCAAATAGATTCATCTCATGTACAGTCTTAAGACGACAAGGCTAACAACTTCATTGAGCACATTCAACACATCCGCCAGCAAGTCCATGATATATTGGACAGAGCCAATGCTAAGTACAAGCAGTTCAATGATCAACATTGAGTTTTGCACAAGTTCCAAGTGGGCGACAAAGTTTGGTTGCATTTGCAGAAGGAGCACCTTGCTAGACCCTACTGTAAGTTTCATATACTCCGATATGGGCCACGCACCATCACCAAGGTTGTCGTTGACAATAAATTCGAGCTCAGTATCCCACCATTCCTTGGTCTTCACCCAGTGTTCAATGTAGACCGCCTTTGGCCATACTTTCCACCATTGTTGGACACACTCGACAATGGAAAACAACTCACACCACTAGAGCTCAACCCGAATTACATGGAACATGCCACAATTAATCAACTCATGGACATGTAGATCAAGAAAAGTTTCCAACAGAGGATCCAACTATATCAAGTTGTCAAATCAAGTAAACTCCTTCACCAGGGCAAGTGGTTCACCTGGGACCAGGTTCAACAAAGATTTCCTCACCTCATGGAGGTTCCACGCAATGGGAACCATTACTTCCATTACTTCCTAGGGGGGGGGAATGATCCAGGTGGATATTGTTGGCCACCTACCTATTCCCCCTATACCTCCAGTCATTTTCAATCGTTTCCTTGCTTATTTCAACATTTGCTATTTTTAGTATTTTTTCAGGTCCTGAACTTTCAGAGCAGTTTTGACCCCCTAAACGACGTTTATTTCAGGTCTTTTATAGGCCCATTGTCAAAGGCAAGGGCTTGCTACAAATCTTGTAGTGCTTAGAGAGACCTTTCCAACAATGTACCATACATGCCAAATAGAGATAATATTACCATGTTACAACCCCGGAAATTGGTTGCCCAACTAAACCCAATGGGGCCCGCAAACTCTTGGCGTTACATCTCCTAGGGTTAGGGTTTTGGCTGTTTAGGATTTTCTCTTGTTGCCCAATAATAAATAGGCCCTTGAACCTCATTGTAACATAGTTCAGAGGCATGTAGGATCCACATATCTTCTTAGAGATAAGCTACCATTGCTCGAGCTAGTTAATTTCCGTTATGTTTGTAACCATATTTCAGTATTCTGATATTAGAAATAAAGTGTTATTTCTGCTGCATCTCTATATTTATGGTTATATCTGTAATTTGTTGTGTTCCTTTCTAAGTTTGGATTAGCGACAATTGAGATGATGTCTATATACTATTATGATTATGATTATACATGTAATGTGTTAATCTGGTTTATCTTGCAGATGAGATATCCTCCCCTGAACTAAACTGAGGTACGTTGGTTTGTTTATGATTTGGTTTAGCTAACATGATATACCTTACAGGAAGAGAAGAAAAAAGATGACTAGTGGAATGGTAGACTACAGTTCAGGAGATTATCCCTGTAGATCATATGAGAAGCATGGTGATGATTACTCTCCCGACATAACAGACACATTGAGAAGTTTGAAGACAGAAATAAGGAGTTGCAAAGAAGATAATGACCGAATCATTCAATCACAATGATCTAAAAATGAGATCTTAGACTAATATGAAGGTATTGCAAACTCATGTCCATGGATTTGCCTATATTACTTAGTGCAACGGATCAATAAGATTGCGAATAATATAGACAATGAGCAATTAGAGAAACATAATAGACAAACACACATAACACAACAAGTTTAATATGGATTTCACCCAAAAATCTTGGGCTACATCTCCTGGTCCAGCCTTCAGTGGTGACCTCTCTATTATGTCTTCAAGAGCAGACTTTTACAAAAGTGAGCTCAATTTGAGTCTCAACACAACAGATACAAAACAGCAGGAGTTTACTTGAATCCCTCAAGTCACTCTGAGTACACAAACTCTCCATTTCGCTCTCTATCTTTGTTTCCCTCTGTCTTAGCACTACTTTCCTCTGTCTTTGTCATCGTGTGGCTTTTAAGCCAATCAGCATTGTCTATTCATTTCCTCTTCTGGGCTTTCTAGCTCCCTACCTCTGTCCGCTCAAATCCCCCTCTGGGTGTTAAGTAATCATTCGTTAATGCCTTCAGGGAAGGTGGCCACCTGTTCTGCAATGAAAGGGACCATCGGCGCCCTTTGAAATCCCCAAAATGGTTGTTCTCTGTTTACACAGAAAACAATGGAAAATCCACCCAAACGCAGTCTATCGAACCTGAAATATTATCAAGTCCGCCCTATAATCCCTTCGGGTTCGTCTTCGGGTGCTATCACAAGTGATCATTGATCCAACAGTTGTTATTGATTTCGGGTGGCTTACGCGCACGGAGGTTACCCGCCTGAAAAGGCAGTTCTCTCTCCAGCATTGAGCCACGTGGTGGCCAGTGTATGGGATCGGGCAGAGCCCGTCCAATACCACTTACCGCCTAATGCCCACCTGAAATCCCGCTTGTTTCGGAACTCAAAACACATCTCGCTACATATAAAAACCCTTTCAGGTCTGTTTTATCGCCCAATTTGCATTTCCTTTGTTTTTCGTTTATTTAATGAAAATGTGATTTTACATAGAAAAAGCCCTTTTTCCAGAACTCAAATTATATTAAATTTTATTTATAAACCCCATCAAGTCCGGCTATCGCAAGTCGCAAGTATATCGGCCCCGCTCCTTTGTATTGCTCTGATGCCATAATGCAATGCAACATATCGCAATCGCATATCGCATAGTCCCCGGGCCATTTGTAAGTACTCCTTTGTATTTCACCGATGCGATATCGCAAGTTAACCTAGGCCATCGATCTGCACGCTTGATTGACAATCCTCGTTGACTCGCACTAATCGTTGTCGCAATTATCATATGGTCGCCCTCAATAGACACCACTTTCCACCGCCGATTGCAATATGTCGATCAGATCTGGACCGTTGATCGGCCAGATCCGACAGCTCTCGTGCAAAGTTGTTTAAGCCTTCGATAGCTCTGTTTTTTACTGTTTCTTCGTGTTTTTCAAGCCCGATAGTGTAATTCGCCATTTTTAAAAGTTCATCCTTTGCGATAGTTTTTTATTTTGAAGACTTAAAGGGTTTCTAGGATCCCTTTTGGATCATGCCTTCCCACTAAAAAAGCTTTTGGGCCACCAAAAGTTGGTTTTTAAGCATCAATCAAGTGAGGATACAACTTCCTCACTTGTCCAATCTCTATCCATCTTGCACTTCTTGGTTTTGAACCTTTGATTCTGATTCTCAGGTACTCAACATCCCCTCTACGCATAGTTCTCACCTTCTCGTCTACAACTATGTCTTCTTGCAACTCATTGATATATTCAGGCAACAAATCATCAAGAGAAGGCAACTGAATTTGCTCTTCGGGATCTTCAACCAATGAAGGTTCATATAGTCTCAATTTCTATGCATTAATGACTGAATAGATATGCATATAAGCTGGCAAATCAAGGTGAAAAGCGTTTTCACCAATTTTCTCAAGTATCTTGAAAGGCCCATACCTTATTGGCTTCAGCTTCTTACCTTCACCTTGCATTTTGTATTTGTTGATGTACAGCCAGACTTGATCACCAACTTGGAAGCTATGCTCAATCTTATGCTTATCATGCCTTGCCTTATACTTGGCATAGCTTCTTTCCAGTTGTTCCTGTACTACCTAGTGAATTTCTTCGATCTGTTCAATGAACTTGGTTGCTTTGTCCACATCACTGTGTCCATCAACTGCTATGTCTTTACTAAAGACAAAATCCAAGGGAGACTTTGGTGTAAAACCAAAACAAGTCTCAAAAGGAGATCTTTGTGTAGAAGAGTGCTTGGCACAGTTGTAAGCATGTTGCACATAACACAAATGTTCATCCCAAAGCTTGGGATGCTTGCTGCAATAGCCCTTGAGCAACTGGATCACTGTCCTGTTGACCACCTCTGTTTGGCCATCTATTTGTGGATGAAATGTTGTGCTCTTCTTCAATCTGGCGTCCATTAACTCCCATAGACTTGACCAGAACTTCCAACAAATCGGGAATCTTGATCAGATACAATAGAAGTGGGTAAGCCAAAATGAACCCATACATGCTGAAAGAACAAATTCGTTGTTCGTTCAGCTGTAATCTACTTGTTACAAGGTATTAAAATACACATTTTGCTAAACCTATCCACAATAACATATAAATAATCATGACCTTTTCTAGATTTTGGCAATCCCCCAACAAAGTCCATGGAAACACTTTCCCAAGGACGAGAAGGAACTGGAAGTGGAGTGTACAAGCCTAATTTTCTATTACTGGGCTTGCTTGTAGCACACATGGTATACCATTTAATATATCTAGAAATAGTTGCATGCATTCTTGGCCAATAACAGAACCTTTGCAACTATGCAACTGTTTTACTTACACCAAAATGACCTGATATTAGAGAAGCGTGTGTTTCTAGGATTATGTTAACTCTTTCAGTTTGAGGAATGCATAACTTTCCCAAATGATATAAGAGTTGGTCCTTAACACGATAATCAAATTCTTCTACTTGTTTTCCATGACTTAAAGTTGCATATACATCTTTAAAATCTACATCTTGAGCATATTGTTCAATGTAGCTTTCATGCAATACTGAGTTATGCTTAAGTATATTAGATGCATTTATGATTGGTCTAGATAGCATATATGTAACCTTATTGTGTATGCCCTTCTTATATCTGATGACAAGATGAAACTGCTGTAGAAAACCCATCCACCTATAGTGTCTTGATTGCTACAATTTAGTTTGTGAATGTAAATATTTAAGTGGTTGATGATCTGTATGTATAATTGTTTCTTTGCCTACTAGGTAATGTTTCCACTTGTTCACACTCTATACTAATGCATATAATTCTTTATCATATGTGGGATAATTAACTACTGCAGGAGTAAATGTCTCATAATTATAACATATGGGTTTACCATGTTGCATCAACACTGCTCCCATGGCATAGTCACTGGCATCTGTTTCAATCTCAAATGGTCGTTGAAGATTTGGCAGTGCTAGTACTGGTGTTGTACTTATTTTTTCTTTAAAGGTGTCGAAGGCTTTCTGCTGTTTGCCTCCCCACTGAAACACCTTGTTCAATCTGGTTAAATCATGTAAGGGAGTTGCAATCAAGGAAAAGTTAGCAATAATCTTTCTCCAATATTGTGCTGCTCCTAGGAAACTCCTAACTTCTGTAGCAGATTTGGGTTTAGGCCAGTTCATAATGACTTCAACCTTAGAGGTATCTATCTTCAATTCACCACCCCCTACAATATGACCCAAATAATTTAAAGATGTTTTGCCAAATTCACATTTTGATAACTTCACATAGAGATTTTCTCTTTTCAAAACATCTAGAGTTTGCTTTACATGCTTCAAATGTTCTTCCCATGTTTTACTGAAAACAAGAATGTCATCTAAATATACAATTACAAAATCATCTATAAAAGGTCAGAGTACATCATTCATAACTCTCATGAAAGTGGAAGGAGCATTAGTTAAGCAAAAAGGAATAACCAACCATTCATATAGCCCTTGCTTTGTCTTGAAAGCAGTTTTCCATGCATCTTGTTGCTACTTTGACCTGATGATAGCCACTACGCAAGTCTAACTTGGAAAAGTAAATTGCTTCTTTCAACTGATCTAATAGATCATCAATGCGAGGAAGAGGATAACAATTCTTGATCGTTATTTTATTCAGTGCTCTGTAATCAATGCACATCCTCCACGAACCATCTTTCTTTCTCACCAACACAATTGGAGATCCACATGGTGATGTGCTTGGTCTTATGAACCCTTTATCGAGCAACTCCTATACCTACTTCTTGATCTCTACATTCTCTAAAGTGGATAACCTGTACATTCCGATGTTAGGCAATGAAGCATCTTGCTGCAAATGAATATCAAGTACTATTTCCCTTTTGGGTGGCAGACCTTTAGGTTCTTGAAATAGGATATCATATTCTGAAACAGCTTTATCTAAGTCAACTTTCTGTTTAGCATCACAACCTTCAAATACATTGGTTTTATCAGGGTTCTTTTCCTTTACAACCATTAGTAAAAATTGCTTGCATAAATTTACAATTCATTTCATCTACCTTGAGTTTACGAGAGAGTAGTTATTTTTGAGTTTATGAGCTCTTACAATGTATTTTGTTCCATCTTTAGTGAGTTGATACTTATTTTCAGCTCTATAGAAAATAACTTTTCTATCATATAAGTAAGGACTTCCTAAAACAATACCACATATATCCAAGGGAACTATATCTAACTCAACCTCATCTACAAATGTTGACCCAATAGCAAACCTAAGTTTACATTGTCTAGTCACTTGTAGCTTTGCTTTATCACATACCCAACCTAATGGATATGGCTTCTTGTGAGGAGTTGTTAATAAGCCCAACTTCTTTACAATTGTTTCAGAAATCAAGTTTACTTGTGATCCACTATCAAATAAAGTATCAATCTTTTGGTGCTTGGAAATAACTCTGATATGAAAAAGCTCATGTCTTTTCCTCTCATTATCTTCATTACCAATAGATTGTGCAGAATTACTTGTAGATGCTTCAGAATTTTTACCTTTTATACCTGTGGCTATGGTTGTTGTTTCATCACCTGAGTCTGACCCCAAGTCTTTATGAATAGCAACAACAGTCTTCTTCTTCTTACCACCGAACTTCTTGGGTTTCAGCTCTAGATGCAAAGACCAGTAGTGTTCATCATCGTGTCTATCCTTCTTGTAATGAGTGCATGAAGGTTTGTCTTTTTGTACAACGTTTGCCTTCCTCTCCTTCCATTTCCGCTTCTTATTTTCCTTGTTCTTGCTTGCAGAGGGTTTTGATGATCCCCCAATCTCTGGTTTCACATTCTTGCCTCTAGCCTCTAGATGTGTAGCCTGAACTGATACATCATCTAGGCTAGTGGGGTGAAACATGAGAATGGTGTGCTTCAAATAGCTATGTAGACCACCTATATACTTCTGCAAAGTTTCAGGTGAGTCTAGAGAAATGCCTAGGGTTAAAGCTCTTTTTCTAAATTTCTAGCTAGGTATAGCTTTGTACACTTTGGCCCTTTAATTGGCGAAGAGTTTGCCAACTCATCATTGCTTGCTTCATATAAGCTAGTGGATAGAATTATTTTTTAATGGTAGAAACAAATTCATTCCAGGTAGAAAGAGTTTTACCATGCTTCTTCAAATCAGCTTGTGTCTTGCCTTCCCACCACACTAGTGCAGTTCCTCCAAGGCAAAGGCTAGCTAGTTGAGTTTTTCTTCTTTTTGAATCAATGTTCTACACCCTATAATATACATCAATCTGTCTAATCCAGTTATCTAGCTTTTCTGCATTTAATTCTCCATCATAGATTGGCAAATCAAAATTTACATCTAATTTAATCAAAGATGTTTTCTTCTTTTTCTTTTTAGGGCTAGGAGATGAGGATGATGGAGGTGATGTTGGAGGAGATGATGGAGGAGATGATGGAGGAAGCTTTCCCCCTTTCCCTTTGTCCTCTGGGGCATCTAGAGAAGGTTCCTCTGCTCCCTTGTCTTGTTTGGGTGTCGAAGTGCTTTCACCTCGACCCTTCTTGAATTCTCGATACATCTATTCCACCATGGCTCTCATGGTCATGAAACTATCCATGAACTGAGATTCTGATTCCAATGGGGTTTGTTCTGCAATTCTCCTCCTAGGATAGACTCTTCCAGTTTCTGGATTAGCCTCAACAAGTTCTCCTTCTCCTAGTTTGATCTTTGACCTAGTTAGCATTCAACAATCCAACACAAACTTGTCTAACCTTAGCAAACCTAAAGCTCTGATACCACTTGATCTGAAAATGAGATATTAGACTAATATTAAGGTATTATAGACTCATGTGTAGGATTTTCCTATATTACTTAGTGCAACAGATCGATAAGATTGTGAATAATATAGACAATGAAGTAGTTAAAGATACATAACAGACAGACACACATAACACAACAAGATAATCGAGGAGTTTACCCAACACTCCTGGGCTATGTCTCCTGGTCCAGCCTTCAGTGGTGACCTCTCTATTATGTCTTCAAGAGCAGAGTTTTACAAAAGTGAACTCAATTTGAGTCTCAACACAACAAATACAAAACAATAGGAGTTTACTTGAATCCCTCAAGTCTCTCTCTAAGCACACAAACTCTCCCTCTCGCTCTCTGTCTCTGTTTTCTCTCTGTCTCAACACTGCTTGCTTCTGTCTCTGTCATTATTGTGGCTTTTAAACAAATCGACACTGGTCTGTTCAGAGCTCTTTGGCTTCTGGCCTCTGTCTGTTCAAACCCCCTCTGAGCATTAACCAATCATGGTGTAACGTCTTCAGGGATGGTCGCACCTGTCATGAAACCCCCAAAATAGTCATTCTCTATTTACACAGAGAAATATACAAAAACATGGGAAAATCCACCCAAATGCGGTCTATCGGACCTGGAATATTATTAATTTCGCCCTATAATCCCTTTGGATCTGTCTTCGGGTGCTATCGTAAGTGATCGCTGATCCAATGGTTATTATTGATTTCGGGTGGCTAACGTGCACGGAGGTTACTCGTGCGAAAAGGGTGGTTTTCTCTCCCCGGTGCCTGGCCAGTGTATGGGCTCAGGCGGAGCTTAGCCAATACCACTTACCGCCTAAAGCCTATTCGAAATCCCACTCATTTCAGAACTCAAAACACATATCACTGCATATAAAAACCCTTTCGGGTCTGCTTTATCTCCATTCACATTTCCTTTATTTTTTCGTTTATTTAATGAAAACGTGAATTTACATTGAAAAACTCCTTTTTACAGAACTCAAAAGATATATATTTCTACCCATAAGACCCATCAAGTCCGGCTTCGTCGCAAGTCGCATGTATTAGCCCTCGCTCCTCTATATTGTCGCGATGTGATTTTGCGATGCAATATATTGCAATCACATATTGCATAGTCCTCAGGCCCTGATAGTTCTTCTGTGTGTGTATTGTGATGCGATGGTGTGCGAGTGGATATGGACCGTTGATATGCGCGTATGGATCAATGGCTCTAGTTTAATCGCGCCGATCGCAATCGCGATTTCTCATAAAGCCACTTCCGATGGACTCCGCTTGCCACCTCCGATTGCGATATGCCGATCGAATCTGGACCGTTGATCGGCCAGATTTGACAGCTTCTGTGCATCGTTTTTTTGACCTCCGATAACTCTGTCCTTCACTATTTCTTCATGTTTTTCACTCCCGATAGTGTTTTCCGCCATAATTAAAGGTTCATCCTCTGCAATAGTTTTTGGTTTTTGAAGACTTAGAGGGTTTTTAAGATCCATTTTGGATCATGCACAGGACGTAAACATTGATGAACTGGTTTTGCATCAGGATACGTAGGGATCTCATGCACCACAATACTTGGATCTATACTTGGAATTTCTTCATACGACCAAGCGAACATGTCATGAAACTCTCGGAAGAGACTAGTGTAAATCTCGATTTCCTCGAGAGAACAAGTTACTCCAATGTGAATATTTTCAACAATCCCTGGTTTAACAGAGATGTCGATAGGCATGGTTTGCGTGATATTTCCCATATTCCCCTCAGAAAAGAACTCATGAGTTAAGATGGGCATCTGAAGCGGTTGAGGAGGAACATGGGAAGAAAAATTATCTAGATAGGCAGTCATTGCCCCAAAGCCAGGAAGAAACGAGGAACGATGATGACTATCGACCCAAGGAGGATCCTCAAAAGACAAAGTTTCAAGAATACCTCATCAGAAGGAAACGTCTCTTCCAAAGGATCAGGAGAAGTGAGATCTCCAAGCCAAGGGGATTTCACATATGTGTCAAGATACCTACTCAAAGGAGTAGATTCAGGCCGAGATGATTTCAACATAGTTAAGCTCAGTAGGGCTCAACGGCATAATATCACCCCAAAAATCTACCTGATCGAGGGGAGGAATCACCCAAGGATTAGGGTTAACAAAGATCATATTAACGGAGGCAACATTAGGAGGTGGGAGCGGAAAAATTCTTATGAGGGCAGGAGCTTTAGAGAGCACAACACCCACACTCTCATAAGGAATACTAGTATGCTCCACATACGGAACATTTCCCTCTAAGGAAGAGGAAGCAAAGAAGGACAACTGATCGACCATAACAATTTTCCCCTGATGAGGAGACCGGAGTACGCGGAACAACAAAGAAGCAACGACATGCATAGCATACGTCCAACTTCGACCTAGTAGAAGGTTGTAAGTCAGATTGGCATTGACAACTTCTACTTCGACGTTGACCGTCTTGCCTTCCAAGGTGATAGGCAAACATGGGAGAATACGAAATGGACAAGAATCTCTTCCATCAAATGCCTCCGTGGTATTCAGAGATTGACTCAATGAGGGAGAACCAATGGCTTTCCAACAAGCAACATACATGATGCAAGTCGAGGCTCCTTCATCGATAACAATACGATGAATAGTCTTTGAGTTAATAACAACCTAGATATGGAAAGTGATCTGGTGAGGAAAATGTGGCACATGATTTTCAAGATCGAAAGTAATCAACTCGGAATCAACGGATCAATTCCACCAATGGCAGATAGTAATGACTTCCGTTGGGAAGGAAAAATCTAGAGAACCTCCAATGCAGACATAGCCAAAGGAGCTTGGGCTAGATCTTTGACAATACTATAGTGTTGTACAGCACGAGCATTGGGATTATAGGAATATTTCCAGAGAATTCCTTTAGCAGGTGGTTGAATGACAGACTCATTACTAGGTCTTTCAATATGAAGAGGGTCAGAACTAGATGAGGGAACACGAGAAGGGACTTCAGGTTCTTTCCCAGCCGACGGAGCATAATCTTCGATCGAGTAGATATGTGAATAGGAGTAGCCCCGGCCATAAAGACCTGGGAATCAAATGAGGAAGAGGATTGAGGCTGGTCCATCATTTCAGTCTTTTGAGAAGGAAAGGGTTCTTTAAGCACAACAGGAATCCCTAAAGTCCCCTTAAGCAAACGACTACCTCAGACCGTCGAGGACAGTCTTTAGTGAAGTGATCCACATCACAAATAAGACAAGGATACTTAGGTCTACATTTAGAACCATCATCGGTAGGAGTCTTAGGAGTTTCTTGCTTTGGCATGTCAGAATTATTTTTACCTTTCACTTTCTTCTTACCCTTCGAAGTTTTTTCCATCGTGGTGGACTGGATGACGTTAACTTCTGAGGTTTTCCTAGGATTGGATGGAGACTGAGGAGTAGTTTTAGTAGGAGCAATGGATTTCTACTTCGCAGGAGTTGTGGAAGATTTTCGAAAAGACTGAGTGACGGAACCAATAACACTATTGACAGAAGGCGTCGGCAGAGCTTTAGTAGTTCCAGGTCGCGGAGCATCGGGCAAGACGTCATAAAGCGTGCTAGATTGGGAATATACCAAATCAAGATATTGGGCACATGCGATTGCTTGCTCTTCAATAACGCATGCCCCCATAGAAATGTCTCTGGCTATTGGACCGAAAAAAGAGGTAGTGAACCAATTAGTCAATAGCTGATTAGGAATCCAAAACTTGATCAAACAGAGATGCCTTCTCCATTCATGAATATGATCAAACATGTGATCGTGTCCTATTTCAGAGATGTAAGAAGATACGTTCCCATTTCATAGCGAATCAGTAACTAAAAATGCGTAAGGAATGCCATCGCGAGAGGGTTAAATTATTGGAAAGTTTCACAAGCGAGTTCAATGTACCACTTTGCAGTGGAACCAATAAAAGTCGTTTGGAAAAGATGGAGACGGATAGAATCGTCAAGTCAGGAGTTGGATGAACACCAAAGGTGATAAGTCATGACATGTGCCTAGGGATCTTCTCCGGACTTTCCTTCAAACTTAGGACAGTCACCAAGGATCTTGGTTGGAACAGGTGGCCAATATAGATTATGAAGTATAGGATCATTTGTCAACTTTGAAACATTAGGCAATTCCAAAGTCGCAAGAAAAGGTAACTAAGGATTGAAAGACATCATGGGTCTTTGATAAGGACCAACGTTAGGATTCCAACTAGGACCTTGTTGCCCCCATGGATCATGGCCCAGAGGATTTTGTCCATAAGGGTTATAGTTCGGTGGATTAAAACCATACCTTGGTTGTTCACTTGGATTTTGACCTCCAGCAAACCATTGATTACTAGCTTGACCAATAGGGGTAGCATATGGCTGCTAAAATTTCTGATAAGGATTAACCTAAGGTTGTTGATAGTGCTGATATGGATGACCCTGAGGTTTCCCTTGGGGTTTTTGAGGTATTTGAGGACCTATTGAAACTGAGGCCCAAACTGTGCCTGGAGCCGAGGCTGTATCTGATAAACATGTTGAGTTTGGAATCCCAATTGAGCCTGGGGACTGGGTTGAGTTTGGGGACCATCTTGAACTTGAGGTCCAAGTTGCATTTGAACACCAGGTTGACCTGACCAAAAGGTTGTCTTTGCGAAGTAGCAGGTTGGCCTTGTTGGAACTGGGGCTGACCTAAGTGATGAGAAGGTTGTCCTTGCTGAGCAGCAGACAGACCTTGTTGGAACTGGGGCTGACCTAACTGACTAGAAGGTTGTCCTTACTGAGCAGCAGGTTGGCCTTGTTGGAACTGAGGCTGACCTAACTAACCAAAAGGTTATCCTTGCTGGGCAGCAAGTTGGCCTTGCTGGAAGTAAGGCTGACCTAACTGACTAGAAGGTGGTCCTTGAGATAAAGGAGGTTGTCCTAAATAAGCAAAGGATGAACCTATTTGGGTTAAAGGTTTTCCCTAAAAGGGTTGTCCTTGCAAGCCCAAAGGTTGCCCCTGCTGACTATAAGATTGACTTATCGAGGCATAAGGTTGTCCCTGAACGGGTTGTCCTTGTGAGTCGTGGTAAGTAGTGTGATTCCAGGAAACCGAAGGTGGAATTTGACTGTCAACTGGAGCCGTCTGAGGAAGAGGTCTAGTATAATATCTATGGGCTCCACGGTGATCGTAATAGTCCGGAGGGTTATGCGGAACGAACATCTGCTGAGAACCTAGAGGGTTATGAGTCATATTTTGAAGAAAAAATAGATATTGATCATATGAAAATCCCCCCGGAATGGAATTCGACGAGATAGGTACATTACCCATAGGTTGACTGACTCCAGATGCCAGAGCTGAAGGACCACTAAGGATGTAGTAACCGCACTAACAAGAGGAGCTAAAGATGCCACACAAACGGTGGGCATTGATGGAACGTATGTAACAGATGTAACCTGCATCCGAGGGATGGAGGTCGAAGCTGACTAAGTAGACATGAATGGTCCTAAAGTCGGAACCGTTGTACGAGACCATACATAGATCTGATGCAGAGATGTAGAACTAAGTATGCCGACTAGAGCGCGATAGTGAAGTGGTAATGAAACATCTGGAGAGGTGTGAAAATGGAAACCTTTCGAAGGAAACTGATATTTTCCAATCAACACAAGGCTCTCTTGACTACTAATGGGACTCGATTCATCCATGTCAAAAGAGGCCATAGGAACTGAAGCACCAAGGGGAGTAGGCGGAGGATCCTCATCTAAAAATTCCCAAATGTTGGGAGGAGTCCAAGTTATATGAAAAGGTTCCTCACCCGGAGCTCAAGAGGAAAGAGGTTGAACACTTGGAACAATAGCAAGAGAGCCACTAACATATGATAGCTCAGATGGGACGGGGGAAGAAGGCTCTTCGTCGCTTGGTAACAACGACGGAACAGATGAGTCCGCCAGGATGGCCTAAACTCAAAATACCAGGAGGGAAGATGTAATTAAGAGGGATTTAAATTATTTTCAAGGGTATTACACACGATGTGGCCAAAATTAACAGGTAGGATGTTATTGTGGGCACATAAATTTTATAACACTGGGACAAAACTTTGCCTTTTCATGTTTATAGAGTTCAGAAAAATGATAAAAGATGACTCTAGTCTCCTTCAAAGTTTAATGAGCCTGAAATGACAAGTGCTCAGATGATCCTTTTACTTTTAAAGAGTCGAAAAGGAATGAAAGTGACTACTCTGGAATTCTAGGCAAAAGGGTTTACGAGGGAAGTGTGAACTGCAGAATACCTCCCGGCGAACCAAGATGTAGGAGCAGGCTATCTCCCCGAATGTTGTGTTTGGTGTATCATGTCTGGAAGGTGGCCGACTCGGCTTCCTATGGATAATAGGATTACAACCTAGTGGGGTCTCCCATCATATATGCAACCGTACAGGGAGCACAAGTCCGTACTAGTACTTATCAAATCACAAAAGAAGGAATCACCCAACCTTAGTGAAAACAACATCCACTAGGTTTAACAATGTCGGAACACGTCTCTAGCCTAGACCTCTAGATATAAACATTAAGTTCCAATGGGTTTTTAGATTAATTCAATGAATTTTAGTTGTTAATCTTGAATTAAATTTCAGTTTCAAGGCCCTACCAAATGTATGCTCAAAAGCTCCTAGAATGCAACTAAATGAGTGAAGAAACCATTTATTTTCAATGAACGTCTAACTAAAGCAAAATGAGAGGTTCATTTCAAAGCAACCAAAGCGACAAGCAAGGAAATGCAAGAAAACCAACCAAGAGGAAAGAGATATGTAAGCAACCTAATTAAGAAAATGAACAACACATCCTTCACTTTTCAATTTCTAAATAGCAAGAACTTACTAATGAATAAGATTGTTCGTATTTCCTAACACAAGATGAATGCAATATTTTGTTTTTTCAAATAAATGACAAGCAACCAAATGCAAAACTCAAAACCATACTAGTTTTAAGCATTTTTCAAATGAAATTACTGAATGAATGAAGAGAGAATATTTTACTCTAAAACAAATCAAAGACTCAAAAACAAGAAGATGTTTCGTTTTTGCAAAACTGGAAAGCTTTTCTCACTAACCAAGAAGCAATGTGATCTATGCCAAAAGAAGGAAAGAAACCAAACGAACAAGACTTGAAAGCTTTGGTAACCAAACGTGACATATCAATCATGAATATGAAAAAAAAATTAATAAAGAGAAGCCTCAAACAAAGCAAGGGATCATGCCAAACATAACCCAAAGATGAAATGAACAAGTAACCCAAGAAAAACTAATGTTTCAAGAAACCCTAAGGTAAACAGGTCACACAGTTCGAAAGGAGAAGTTTCAAGGGAATGAAACTTGGAATCAAATATTCTAGCAATCAACAATTTGAAACACATTAAAAGGCAAAGAGAAGCTCAAAAGGATGGGACACATTGGCCAATCAGTAAGCAAAACCTCAAAATTGAAACCTACATGAATCTTCCCGAGCATAACACTGACAACAGGTACCGACAATGAAACGTTGCACCTCCCTAACCAGCAACTTTGCAACGTCGTCGCCGAAGTACACCAGTTAACAACGCCAAACCAATTTCATAGCTCTGTGTGACTGTGAGGTGATTTAATAGCACCAAATAGTAGAAGGCACAACTAATCAGATAGCGCAAGTGCAACTATCACAAAATAAACTGCGGTGACCCTAAAACAAAGGAAAATTTTCAAAAACCAACTAAAGGAAGGCCAAAACTATCACTCATGACAGAGGGAAGACCACCAGGAGTATTCAAAACAAACCATAACATGAAGAATTCATCCCGAATGTAAAGGAGACAATAAACAAATAAAACAAACTTAAATAAAATCAAAAGAGAAAAGACAAAGGTCCCTAGAATGGTCGCCAAGTTGTGACACAGGCAAGTTCCTTCTACGGACAGAGGCAACCCCTCTAGCCCTAGAGTGGGTCTAGCCACAACAAAGACAATACCAAAGCAAATTTCCTTAGAAAGTTGATGCCATGAAGGCTTACCTTCAAACCATCGTTTGATGAAGTCTTTGTTGTGTTGCTCTAGCTCTCATTCTTCTAATCACTTGTACCTGAAACAACATATAGAACACAACCATGAACATAATAAAGTACGACAATGACTATCTACTTAAAGAGTCAAGGAGCTTCAAGCTATCATTATGCAATTTGACACATGATATAGGAAATAAGCCGTTGATTTGTATTAATGTAAATTACAATAAAACTTTCAACCAAGCCTTGACACCGTAAGCCTCCTTGAAGGGTCTTGTCAGTATGTCTCTGTAAGGATTCACTCGTAGATTGTCTCCCAAAATACGAATAACTCCCTCTCCTGCCCAAAAGGCTAATTCTAGGATACTCTTACAATCAAGTTAACTCCACTCAAAACCATCCCAAGCTAAGTTACATGAAAGGCTACTTCCACACTCTAGCAAAAAACTCTCTACTTTTTACTATTGAATTCTTGAACTCTGGAGCTAGCTGATTTTAGTCATGGAGGAAGTATTTATAAGAGGAGGAGCTTCCATAAAATATGGGAGAAAGAGCTTATCTCTTTGAGAGGTTTCACAAAAGGTGGAACAACCATCCCAAAGGAGAAAGGCGAGCTCATCTGACCCAACAACCAACCCTAGGACTACCCATGAAGCTGTTACACTTCGGAGCTTCGACGAATTGTTTAAAAGACTTGCCAAAAGTAGCTCGTCGCGAGTGTAACACAGAGATAAAGCTAAGACTTCGCTAGGGCTAGTGTAATCTTGGCCATCTTCGCGGGTGGAATAATTGTTGTCCCACAACGACCCAAAAACATAGGTAAAAAAGGGTCTGCTCCAGGAGAAGTGCACTGAGATATTCTTCCTCAGATCACAAGGAAGACATTGACACATAATTTGCAACATGACATAAGGCAGAGGTCAATAACATGGACCGGCAGTGTCCAGAATCAGGGAATGTGGGGTCGGTGACAAATTACTATGTAGTAACACCTGGAACTCTTTTGTTAATGCGCTGATCGTTTCGTTGAGGAAGTGCATACCGCAATCACTCATCAACAATTTTGGGTAGCCAGATCTAGTTAACATGTACTCAAACAAGAATTTAGTTTATAAAAAGAGCTTCAGCGTAAATCACATGAGAAAGACCTTTGTCGACGCGTTTCGAACCAACCAGTGTGGTTCATCGTCAGGACAAGTTGAAGATGCAGATCCAGTTCAGCGTGTTAAATAGTCCAAGCAGAGACTCAAACGGCTAGAAAATCTAACGTCTACTTTTCCATTCAAGAACCCGAGTCAAACATCGACTGACTCATTTTATATTAAATTACTATTATATTCA